>JBBPMS010000070.1:20856-48384 GCA_038090435.1 Phylloporus scabripes | reverse complement strand
ACCGTCGGAGACCAGGAGAGTCCGGATGAGGTGATCCATCTCGCCGCTGCGTTGCAGTTTGCAGGGTTTCGGTCTGTCATTGGGACGATGTGGGCTGTGGACGACTCTCAGACGAACAAGGTGATTTCCAGCTTTTACAAGTTGATGGTCGACGAGAACGGTCGTCTAGATTATACGCGTGCAGCTCGTGCGCTGCGATTTACGACGAAGAAGGTGGATATGTCAATGGACCAGCGTATTCTTTACATCCATCTCGGTGCTTAACTTTATACCCTCGAGCTTGCCTTCTGTTTATGATTCAGGAAGCAAACGACGTCGTTGTCCGTCCGTCCGTTCCTTTCGATACCCAGTCTCTGATCCAAGAGCAACTAGGAGTAGTACTAGCTGTCTCTCCTTTGACGTGTTTTGATTTCTGAGGGAAAAATCTTCATCGTGATCAGCCCGCAGAAACTGCATGCATACAAACGGTCGGACAGGACGTTATCATGTAATGGATGTTGTTATCCTGTCACAAAGTATTCTCCATGTTGAAGATCAACCTGTTCATTGTAGTCCCCCAAATCCTCTGGGTGACATAACTGTCCTTCAGACCTTAACACTCGCTACATTTAAGCGCATAGAATTGATACTTCCTGCTAACGGGGTGGGCGACCCCTTGCATAAGCATCTCCACAAACAACGAATATTGCCATCGTGTGGCGGGAGTTCTCTTCAATCTTGTGTACCCCCACCCCAATGCCCGGGGGTGAGTACAGAGGCGAGCACGACGATGACGACAACCATGCGGCAACCACGCTGTTATGGTTATCGAGTTCGTCACGCGAGACGAGAGGGGGGCAAAGGCGACGACGGCGAGGGCGGGGAGATCGTGACATCGATCTGCCGTGGTCATCGCATCGTCGTTGTCGGGCGAGACGGGGAGAGAGGACGAAAAGGCGTAAGCCAGTCCCGACGATGGCAACGACGTGATCGCTGTGATGTCGCCATTATGGCGCCCACGCCATTTCGCGGCCGGCGTGAGCACAGTACGACGGAGAACGACAACGATCACATCAACGTGATTATTGCGTTGTTGTTGCACGGCATGTGGCAGGTTGGGACGAGGGCGTTGAAGCCAGGCGAGGGCGGCATGAAGGCGAACAACGAAGCGCAAGGAGGAGACGACAGCGGTCTTCCCTTTGCACATGGTCCCGTGTCAGACCGAACACCATCCATGGATATTTTTTCTACTCACCATTCAGGTCACGGCAGGATGTTTCCCTGATCTAGAGACCATAGACTGATGGCCAGAGTGTCCCTCAAATGATCAGTGCTCTCGGTAACGTCTTGACCACCTTTGTTCCCGTGACCGTTGGGTTTGCGGGAAATGCGCGGTATATGGAGATGATATGGTTCGACTTGCGGGATACGCCTGGCGGGCTGCGTTGATCCTCGATGAGTTCGAATACCGGAATATGTGAATTGGTAGGCGCCATGGGTCTTTCCGAGCGAACATCTCTACACTGTGCGTATTCTAGCTAGTATACTACATCATGGAATGCAAGTGGACAAGGCTGGAGTAGGGGGTACAGCATGGGTGTATCCGGATAAAACCCGGGTCATACCCGTGTGTTTGGAACTTTTGGGCGTTCTATCCGACCCCGACCCGGGTGAACAGACGTGGGTATGGGTCAACCCACGGATAATCAGTGGGTGAGACTGGGTGTCCGGGTATGATCCACGGGTGATGTCCTACGTGGGTAGAGGCCGGGTGACCCGGGTCAACAATTTCAATTCATGAGTATTAGGAGTATAATGAGGTAGCGAAATGTCAGTAAATACTAGGCAGTACTGTAATTAGTCTATCTCAATAAGTTCAGTGTTGACGGTCTCAGAAGTCGGCGCTTTCCCTGTACTTCTCGACATCTTATTCTTTATTATACTTGTGGGGATCTTGATGTTGGGGAGTAGGGGTGTGCCATACCACGATCCTATAGCTACTTCGGCTTTGAAACTTTGAGAGCAGACGCGATGTTGGAGATGGTTGACTCGCAGTCGCCCGCCGGAAAAAGTGCGTTCAGCATCAACAGAGGAGGCTACATAATGGCTTAGAATGTGGCGTAAGCATAAGCAAGTTAGTAAATTGACCTGGTGCGGATAAAAAATCCAGTGCCATTCGAGCTAGTCGCGGGCGAGTGTCCCGGCAGTTTTCCTAGTATTTGAGTGGATCTCTAGCTGCTGAAAAAAATAAGCGTAGAATGATAGTCTGGATAGGGCTTAGTAGACGTGCGCAGCCTCAGGAATTCCGTGGGTCCACCTGCGGATATCTACGGATCTAACGGGTAAGCTGACCCCTCACCCGAACCCATCCGGGTCAAAGCACCCACCTTACCCGTACCCATACCACCCAGCACACCATTATTACTCGCAGGTGTGACCCGGACATACCCTACCCATGCCATACCCTAGGCTGGAGCATGGTTCGTGTATTGAGCTTGAACGGATAGGATTAGAACGTTGGAGTTCCGACTGAGCTCACCTGACCCAACGCATCAAAAACGCCGATCGTAAGTACAGCGCACATCGTCCGCAACCCAGCCTACGGGGTCCTGACGTGCGCCATATTGTCAACTTCGGACCGCTTGCCACGTTCGACCTCACGCATCGTTGACTTGCTGCTTGCCGTCAGTATGGACGAGGCTAGTGTGCGCGACATCAGTGACGGTACACCAGAAAGACCAGGCAAGAGTGATACACACCGACCATGGTTGCGAAAAGTGCCAACACGGGCGGGACAACGCGACGACCGTAAGGCCGTAGCAGGGATAACGAGAGCTGGAAATCAAGACTAAGACGTTGGTACGAACCGAAAAAAACTTGCCCTCCCGCCGCTACCATCAACCTCGTACCGCCCAAGCCGCAGTCCATCGTACAGGTGCGGTAGCGTTTCCTTGCTAGGCTTCCTGCGCACCGCCCGCTCGGGGTCATCCCACCGAATCGGCGCAGGCACATGTGTGGCGTGTGGGGTGAGCGGTAAGTACGGCACATGGAGGACATACACCCGCGGGTCAGATGTGAAAAAATGGGAGAGGGTGCCTATTAGGAACTGTGTCGCAGCACTCGCTGTCGAGAGGTGGATGAACGCCGACCACAGAGACAGGAAAAACATCGGGGAGTTCCTCGGGGGACCAGTTTGTAGACTTACGTTAGGACGGTGCACGTAGCGAATGTTGGTCGTGTTATGTGACGTCATTGTTGGCACCACGACTTGTAAGTAAAGTTACATCCATTGTCCAAATGTCCAGATGTTCACCAACAATGCTCAGTACAGGATGACGAGTACATTCTTCCCACCACAGGATCCTTCCCAACGTTCTCTCAAACCTCATCTTGAATGATGTTCAGCTGGTTGGGATCGAGAGGTATTTCTCCTTGTCTGTTGGCCTGGAAAGAGAGCTGACCGCTTCCAGTTAAAAGATTGTGTTCAGAAATCTACGCCATCCTCACTGGCCAAACTAGTAAGACTCACGACAGTCAAGTAAACGCCAGCTTGCTCATGATATATCAAACATTTGCCCTACACAGGGCGAATTTCCAATTTGAATCGGCGTGTAAAAGGGCTCTACTCAGAGTACACGCAGCTTGGCGAGATTGATAAGCTCAATGCAGCCATTGTTCTCGCCCGGGAAGCGCTGTTGTTATGCCCACACGAACACCGCCATCGTTCAGTGTCTTTGAATGATCTCGCATTTTGTCTCTCGACTCGGTACAACCAGCTTGGGGTGATCGATGATCTTGAGGAGGCCATCGTTCTCGCGCGGGAAGCACTCTCGCTCTGCCCACCTGGTCACCCTGATCGCTTAACAACTTTGAGCAATCTTGCAGATCATCTGACCTCTCGCTGCAAGCGGCTACGGGGCATTGATGACCTCAACGAGGTCATTGTTCTTGCCCGGGAAGCACTCGTACTTTGCCCATCAGGACACCCTCATCGCTCAAAGCTTTTAAACGATCTTTCTGCTTGTCTTTCATCTCGCCACCATATGCAGGAGAGCATTGACGACCTCAACGAGGCCATTGATCTCGCCCGGGAGGCACTTTCACTCCACCCACCTGGACACCCTGAGCGTTCGATGGTTTTGAGCATCCTTGCATTTCATCTTTCCTCACGCTACAAACAGCTTGCAGCCATTAACGACCTCAACGAATCAATTATTCTTCACCGGGAGGTACTCTCACTCCACCCGCTTGGACATCCTGAGCGCCCGATGGTTTTGAATAGCCTCGCACTTCATCTTTCCTCTCGCCACAAACAGCTAGGGAGCATTGACGACCTCAACGAGTCAATTACTCTTCACCGGGAGGTACTCTCACTCCGCCCACCCGGACACCCTGATCGATCGACGTCTCTGAACAATCTTGCAGTTCATCTTGCATCTCGCCACAAACAGCGAGGGGGCATTGACGACCTCAACGAGGCCATTGCTCTCGGTCGGGAAGCACTCTCACTTTGCCCACCTGGTCACCCTGATCGCACGACGCCTTTGAACGATCTTGCATCTCATATATCCTCTCGGTACAATCAACTGGGGGGCATTGACGACCTAGACGAGGCCATTGTTCTCGCCCGGGAAGCACTCTCATTCCACCCACTTGGACATCCTGATCGCTCGACGTTTTTAAACAATCTCGCAGTTCATCATTCTTCTCGCTACAAACAACTGGGGGGCATTGACGACCTCAACGAGGCCATTGTTCTCGGCAGGGAAGCACTCTCACTTCGCCCACCTGGATACCCCAATCGTTCAATGCCTTTGAGCAATCTTTCAGGTGATCTCTCTACTCGGTACAAACAACTGGGCCGCATTGGTGACCTCAACGAGGCCATTGTTCTCGCCCGGGAAGCACTCGAACTTCGCCCACCCGGACACCCTAAACGCTCGACGTCCTTGAATGATCTTGTAGTTCATCTCTCCTTTCGGTACAATCAGATGGGGGACATTGACGACCTGAACGAGGTTATTGCTCTCGCTCGGGAAGCACTCGCACTTTGCCTACTTGGACACCCCAATCGCTCGACGTCTCTGAATAATCTTGCACGTCATCTTTCTTCTCGCTACAGACAACTAGGGGGCATTGACGACCTCAACGAGGCCATTGTTCTTGGCCGGGAAGCACTCTCACTCCACCCACCTGGTCACCCTGATCGCTCAACGTCTCTGATCAATCTTGCAGGTCATCTCTCGACTAGATACAAACAACTGGGGGGCATTGACGACCTTGACGAGGCTATTGCTCTCACTCAGGAAGCACTTCCACTTTGCCCACTTGGACACCCCAATCGCTCGACATCTTTGAACGAGCTTGCAAGACATTTATCCTTTCGGTACGATCACCTGGCGGTCATTGACGACCTCAATGAGGCCATTGTTCTCGCTCGGGAAGCACTCTCACTTCATCCACTTGGACACCCCGATCGTTCAACAACTATGAATGATCTTGCACTCCATCTCTCCTCTCGGTACGCCCAGCTGCGGGGCATCGACGACCTCAATGAGGCCATTGTTCTCGCCCGGGAAGCACTTGCACTCTGCCCACCTGGTCACCCTGGTCGTTCAATGTGTTTGACCAATCTTGCAAATTACCTCTCCTGTCGTTACAATGTGCCCGGGGGCATTGATGACCTCAACGAGGCCATTGTTCTCGACAGGGAAGCACTCTCACTCTGCCCACTTGGACACCCTGATCGCTCGACAACTTTGAGCAATCTTGCCCTTATTCTCTCCCACCGACACAACCTGCTGGAGGGAATTGATGGCTTCAACGATGCCAATAAGGACAGACAAGAACTGTTCGGCCTATATACTGAACCAGAGCATGTGTCTCAAACTGTTTCTTCAAGTGATCTATCTGCTGCCAAAGCATGGGTAAACGCAGCCGAGATGTTCACTCACTCCACGACCCTTCTTGCATATGAAACATCTCTTCGGTTCCTTGTAAACCATCTAGCTGCTCTACCGTCATTACCGAAACACCTTGATCTTCTCAAGTCGCTTTCATCGTCACTCGCAGTGGATGCGTTCTCTGCTTGTCTTCGCAACCAGTCTCCCACTAAAGCAGTAGAGCTCCTTGAGCAAGGTCGCGCTGTTTTCTGGAACCAGCTCACTCGTCTCCGTTCTCCGCTCGACGATGTCATCGCATCGGGGCCCCAGGGCAAGGCCTTGGCAGATGGATTCACGCATCTGATCTCACTCATTCGACACACTCTCAATTCAACTAGTCCAGACCAACACGATCGAGTCTGCCATCTCAACTTTGAATTGGAGAAAGTCGTATCCAAGATTCGCGACTTGCCTGGTCTCTCTCGATTCCTTCTTCCCTCATTGTTTTCCGACCTCCAAAGGGCAGCCAGAGATGGACCTGTCATCATAATGAATTCCAGCCAGTACGGCTGTGATGCGCTTGTCGTGCTGTCTGACAGGGATCCCATCCATATCCCACTCCCCATCACAAAACAGGACGTTACGGGATTGTCATTGCGGCTTCGTACCTTGACAAGGGCCGCAAAGAGAATGGACATGAACAAGGCAGACAAAGAATTCGGGCTTTTTTTGCGTGAACTATGGGACAAGCTAGTTTCGCATATCGTGGATGTCTTGCAGACTATATGTCCTCGCAATTCACGCGTCTGGTGGTGCCCTACAGCCGAGTTCTCTCTTTTGCCACTCCATGCGGCTGCTCCATACAGACCGCAACAAAAGGGCGTCTCGGATCTCTACGTTTCGTCTTACGCCACTACCTTGGCTGCTCTCATTCGCGCCAGACGAGCTGATTCACCTGGCTCTGCCAATGAGAAGCCACGTTTGGTCGCCATTGGTCAAGCGACTGCCAAGGGCGCAAGCGAACTTTTTTCTGTCGGCGCCGAACTGGACAAAATTGATGAGCTTGTCGATGGTCTCGCAACGTTCACGCGGATCGAAGGAGAGGCCGCTCGCATTTCCACCGTCGCCGATGCGCTGGGGGAGAACGAATGGGCGCACTTTGCTTGTCATGGCGTTCCAAAGCAAAAGACGCCCTTCGAGTCCGCGTTTGCTCTACACGACGGAGGGTTCACGATCGAACGTATCAGCCAGTGCAATTTCCAGAATCCCGCGTTCGCTTACCTATCCGCTTGTCATACGACCGTTGGAGACCAGGATAGTCCGGATGAGGTGATCCATCTCGCTGCTGCGATGCAGTTTGCAGGGTTTCGGTCTGTCATTGGGACGATGTGGGCGGTGGATGATTCACAGACGAACAAGGTGATCTCCAGCTTTTACAAGTTGATGGTCGACGAGAACGGTCGTCTGGATTATACGCGTGCAGCTCGTGCGTTGCGATTTACGACGAAGAAGGTGGATATGTCAACGGACCAGCGTATTCTTTACATCCATCTTGGAGCCTAACGTTATGTCCTCAAGCTCGTCCCCTGTTTTAAGCGAGATTATTGTGCGTCCGTTCATCCATTCATTGGGATCCTCAGTCTCTGATTACGCAGCACCAGGGGTGATATTTGTTCTCTTTCTGACATAAAAGTATTCGTTGTGAACTGCGCGCAGAAAGTACATACAACGACTGGACGTTGTAGTTGATAAATTTGATGATGCAGAGCCATTACATGATCAAGGCTTGTCTCACGCGGTAGGCGAGTGGGTAGCACTGACACTGTACCCGCACCCTGGCAGTACCGGCGAAGGCGCACACGACCTGATACATCGCCAACTCAAATATCCCAATTTATTAGGTACTATGGTTTATCTTTTGGGATTCAGCTCAACAGCAATCCACTTGATATCGTGGGGGATTGGGTGATGATTGCAGGGCACGCGAAATGACGCGGCAGGGGGCGACTGGAACGGCAAAGAGAGCTTCCTATCTCCAAATTCCTGAAAGGTCAAGGCGAAAAGGGAGGTCAACCCAACGGTGGGCCCTGGAACGATACTGACACAGTTGGACCGCGACTCGTTCTAATCATTGGTATCGTACACACCGTCGAGGTCGCACGGAAAAAGATGTTTTCTGTTACATCTCTAGCGTCGCTCATCGGATGAGCCGCTCTGCAACGAGTCTGTTCGTGGCACCGAAGCACCCCAATTGGGTCACGCTTTCGATATCGGTCTGAGCATGCCCATCCCTGCAGATCGAGCACTGAGCGACTTGGACAAGCTCGGACTTGCGACCGCGCTCGCCAAGGCGCGGAAGAGCTATCGGGAAGGAGGCGTCCCAATCGGTGCTGCGCTCATCTTCCACGGCGCCGCGCGCGAAGACGTGGCCAATGCGGCCGTTCTCGGGTGTGCTCACAACCAACGGATTCAAAGGTCGTCGCCCACTCTGCACGCTGAGATCGCCACTCTTGAGGACGCGGGTCGGCAAAAGGCAGATGTCTACAAGAGGTCGACCATGGTGAGTGGTTCTCCCGTCCTATCGTCCTCTGGCGGTGGGATCTGACTTGCGGGCTCGAAAACAGTACACGACATTGAGGCGCGTTGTCATTGTCTACGACTTATCGTACCATCTTTCGCTCACTGATTCTGAACAGTCCATGTATTATGTGCACGGGCGCCATCTTGCTTTACAAGATACCCCGCGTCGTGATTGGGGAGAACACAAACTTGATGGGTAGCGAGGACCTGCTCAAGAGAAGGGGGGTCGAAATTATCGTCGTGGATGATCCTGAATCTAAAGAACTTCTGGGGCGGTACATCAAGGAGAACCCAGAGGTAAGTCGATCCAAATATTCTATTGCGTGAAAGATGCGGTCGTAAAAACTCTACGCAAATGCAGGATTGGAATGAGGATATTGGGGAATGACCGTATGAACCCAGGAATCGTTCATCTAGCAAGCACTAAAGGAAAATCGATGGTTATTGCGGACGATAAACAAAAAGATGTAGTGTACCGTCACCCATTATAGCGCTTCAATAACAGCGGTGACTGCCTCCCCGAAGCCGTCTTTTATGACCTCTCGTAATGTAACTTCCAGGCAACCGATATCAGAAACGATTGCCTGTACCTGCACGGACGTTTTGCCCTTGATGACATTCTGGGGTGACAGCGACAGCGAGGCCAAGTAAGTCTCCTTAGTCAGCGTCTTTTCTTTGACTTCTTCGAACTCCTCCTCTTCCCCTTCTTGCGCGCCTTCCCCGTCCTCGAACTGTGGCGGCTTCACATGATCTATCTTAACGCCCTCTCTCACTTCCCATAGCTCAAACCCAATTATTGGGTCAATTTCAGTGGCCTCTGCGTCGAATGTCAACGTTCTACGGCAAGGAAGGGGTGTCTCTTTAAGAACAAGAGGTATCCAGATACCTCCTAATGACCCTGAAGCGTCCTCTTGGGGCACGAGTAAGCCGATCGTCCGACTGGTGGCAGCGACCTTGGTCACATTGCTTTCCTTGTCGAAAGCGGCCAGCAGTGCATCCGATGACTCCTGAGCAAGCGACACAAGCAAGTAGGCTTGCAAGGCACATCCTCGTGCAAGGATCGTGGTGGGGTCGCCAACTCCTCCACCGACGACGGTCCCCGCCTTAAAGGGAGTGACGATAGACTCGGGGAATCCCTGGGACAGTGTTTCGTCCAGCCCTGGAAGCGAAGCCGACCCTCCGATGTACACGATCTCATCGATATCGTAAGGATCGATTTCCGCGCGCTCCGTCAATTCCTTGACCTTGGCGTATACCTTGTCATAAACGGACCGTACTTCCATGTCGAACCGAAGGCGGTTGATGGATCCAGTATAGTCCAGGCCATCCTTGAGTGACTCAACAGAGCAGCTAGCAGCACCTGGACTCGCGCTCAAAGTGCGTTTCGTATGTTCCACGGCGAGGCGGAGCTTTGCCTCTGCACGTTTATCCTGGGGATCCGTCGCTGGCGCGACCGTCAACGGCGTCTTCGTTTTTTTGGTGAACTCTTTTGCGAAAAACCGGATCAACTTTGAGTCAATCTCGTCTCCACCGATGGTAGAGTCCGAAAGGGAGGCCAAGGCATATGCAAGGCCATCACGGACAGACAGAAGGGACAATTCGAGCGAGGATGCCCCGAGATCCACAATGAGTTGTGTCCGATCGTTGGGTAGGCCGTCCGGGCTATTAGAAGTACATACGGCGACTGCACCGGTGTCATCCAGTAATTGCAGGACATGAATCCCTGCATCGGTGGCAGAATTGGCAAGCGCTTCTCTCTGGGCGGCGTTAAACCAGGATGGAACACTGATCACAGCTCCGATTAGTTTTCTCCCGAGAAAGTCCTCCGCAGATTGGCAAAGGGAACCAAGGAAGATGGTGGTGACCTCAGAGACAGTCAAAATTCGCTCCACTTCAACCGGTTCCGATCTGGGGGTGGCTACCTGTGAGGCCGCAGGTGTGTTGGTTGCAGTGGCGGGTAAAGGCGACGGGGCGGGTTGAAGGAAACGGACTTTATAGGCGGGCGTATCGGGTATGGAAGGGTGTTGGATGACTGGAGTGGATACGATCAGTTTGTCCTGAGGAACTTCCGAAAACCTTTCTTTTTCTTAGAATGTATCACGAAGTTCATGAACGAACGTACTTCTTTCCGAGGAGGTTGCGAAAACCTGTAATAGTGTTTTGGGCATTCTTGACAAGCTGTTGTTTGGCCTGGTTCCCAATGTACTGTGATCGCGTGGGATCGTCAGAAGGAGAGTGACTACACTCAGCGTTTGCGCACCATCTGTTCTCCATGGAAAGCCAGTGCACACGCGATCTGACGTTCACCATCTTCGTTAGCGATACATTCTGCAACGCCTTCCTAGCTCGCGACAGGGCATTAGCATTGTTCAACACGAACGTTGAACGGGATGAACGAACCTTTGTGAATACAGCTATGGATGCAAACGAGTTGCCAAAATTTATGCCTACGATGGGAGGTGCGGAGACCCCAACGGGCGTCTGAGCACCTCCGTTTGGAATTGGGCCGTTCGGTGGCATGTTGGCGATGTCCAAAATGCGCTGGATGATTTTCTGATTTTCGTCCGATGGTGGCTGTAACGAGCGTGTTTCCAGCGTTCGGCCTACTCCGAAATCAGCTTGCAGTCAAACACAGACGATGGCAAGTTGTCCTCATCAACGCGGTTTATTGAAGCTTCTGCCACCGAAACTTGGCCAGTCAGTTCATCGTGAGGAGTGTACCCAGTGCTTTGACAACCAGGTACGCACGATTATTACATCGCGCGCAAACGCCAGACTGAGCGGGCGACAAGGACGGAGATGACGGCGTCGACGTTTGTCTCGTCTGCTTCAACGGCGCGTGTCTGGATCAGAATCGCCATCACGCACGGACCCACGTCGCACGATCGGGTCATACCTTCACGCTGAACGTGAAACGGAGAACGAAACCGAAATCTACTAGTCGCGTGCGTGTCCCTTTCCCAGCCCTACATGATACCCACACCTCATCTTCAGGGGGACGACGAGCCACCCGCTAAGATTACGAAACTCGCCATCGTCCAAGAGCGCGAAGAAGACAAGTACGATTATCATACCACCCTCAAGTGCTGGAACTGTGATGACACGAATGGAAAGGAGATCGTTGCAGACGACAATACGGTTTGTACTCTCCGTACCTCCTTTCCGTTGGCGGTGTTGTTCACGCATCTCTCCTGGGGTTCAGACAAGACGTCTGACGGATGGGATCATGCACTCACTTTCCTCCGCCCGCCAATCTGAAGTTAAGGCTTGGGAAGAGGAAATCATTGCTTGTGAACATGCGTTGTTGGTCGAACAGCTTGTGAGCGGCCCTATTCCCGCTGAGGGTGAGATAATCAATCGCTACCCTGCCGTGGCGCACTCTTAACGCGAACATAGGGCTCGCCCACTGCACCTCTTGCGAACTAACGTCTAATCTGTGGCTTTGCCTGTCTTGCGGTGCACTCGGGTGTGGACGCTCGCAATACGGCGGGGCTGGTGGAAACGGTCACGCGTTGGCACACTTCAATGCGACTCAGCATCCAGTTTGTGTGAAGCTCGGGACAATTACACCAGAAGGCGGAGCAGGCGTGTAAACAGTATTTCGTAAGATGAACTTGCTAACCATCTTGTAGATATCTATTGCTACGCATGCAACGATGCACGTCTCGATCCCGAACTGGCTACACATCTCGCTACGTTCGGAATAAATGTGACGTCCCAGAGGAAGACGGAAAAAAGCATGACAGAGCTGGTGAGCCACCTTTTTTTTCACTTGTACATTATCTGAGAACTGTGATGATGCCCGTAGCAAATCGAACAAAACCTGACTTTTGACTTTTCTCTCACTGCTGAAGATGGAAGCGCCCTGAAACCTGTTTTTGGCCCGGGAGCCACCGGCCTCGGTAATCTTGGGAACAGGTGAGGATGACTTGCACCTAGGTGAAAGAAAATGTTCCTCATCGCGTTTTCTTCCAAGCTGCTATATGGCGTCCGTCCTACAAACATTGTTTTCACTTTCTCCTTTTCAAGAACGGTATTACCGCCACCCGACAGCAGATGTGTCTCAAGAGTATGTCTCTGAGCATGCTGGGACGCATTGGATTACTTGTAGCCAGTCACTGCCTGCGGATTGCCTCGAATGTCAACTCTTCAAACTTGCCGACGGCCTACTGAGTGGTCGCTACTCGAAGCCGCACACCGGCCAACGTCCGTATTACTTCTTTTGGGTTAACGGGGAGAGCTGACATCCGCGTAGCACCTTCGGATCCTCTTGCGCATCCTGGATCAAGCCACACGCCCTGGCAGACAGGTCTTAAACCCGCAGGGTTTAAAGCACTTGTCGGAAAGGGCCATGCCGAGTTTGCAACCATGCGGCAACAGGATGCGGAAGAATTTTTTGGGCATCTTCTCACTGTGCTCAGACGGTATAATCACCAAGTGAGAAATGGGGCACCAGGTAAGTTTCGCTGTCATTTGTGGTCATCCGTGTCCCATCACGTTATCGTAGGGCAGAGTGAAGCAACAGAAATTTTCTCATTCGGGTTGGAACAACGATTGGAATGTTTGGGCTGTCATCGGGTCAGGTATCGTATCGACAACGCGGATGTCCTGAGTCTCGGCGTTCCAGCGACGGAGATTTTGGAAGGTGAAGATGTCTCAGATGCATCAAAGGTAACTTATGCCCCAGTTCCCTTGGAGTTATGCCTCGATCTCTCTCTTGGCGAAGCTGGGCAAGAAACTCTGGAATACCAGTGCGAGGCAGGGTGTGGGAAGACACAGGCAGTCAGGCGAATGCAACTTGCTACGTTCCCTGACGTGCTTGTCATTCATCTCAAGAAATTTCAACTCAAAAATTGGGTTCCTACGAAACTAGGTATGCCTACATTTATCTGATCTGTTAGTACAATCCACCAGGTGCAATCACAGACATTCCTGTCATCCTGAGTGGACAGGATCTTGTTCTGGATGGATACCTTGGACAAGGTTTACAGCCAGGGGAGGAAGAGCTTCCTGATGCATCTTCCTCTAAGTCTGTACCGTCGCTCCCGCAATTCGATGCGGAAGCGATGGCTCTGCTGGAAGGTATGGGCTTCCCACCCATAAGATGCGAGAAAGCTCTCCTGGCGACTGGCAACTCCGGCGCTGAGGCTGCCATGGAGTGGCTGTTCGACCACTCAGAGGATCCCGGTACGTCAACACCGTCGGGATGACTTGCCTTACTAAGCACACCCCAGGCATCGACGAACCCATCCAGCCTAATGCATCGAGGGGCGGTTCAAGCGTCCCAGAGCCTTCAGCAGATCAGGTCGCGCTACTAGCGGACATGGGTTTCACCACTGCCCAAGCGCGCAAAGCGCTCTTGGAGACCGTAAGTAGGCTACACAGCCAGACCCATCGCGAATGGCTAAAGCACCATGTAGGGGGGTAATTCCGAACGGGCGGTTGAGTGGTTGTTCAATCATCCCGACGACACTGGCGAGGACACTGGCTCCACTGACACAGCAACAATAGAGAAACAGGCAACAGTTTCTGGTTCTGCAGCATTACCTGCGATTTACCGACTCAAGGCATTCATCTCACATAAAGGCCCGAGTGTGCATTCTGGCCACTACGTCGCACACATTCGATTGCCTCGACCGTGGTCAGGGGACGCGATGGAAGTGGATGCGGGCGTGAATACTAACGAGAGTGATGGATGGGTGTTGTTTAATGATGAAAAGGTGGTGTTGGCCGACCAGGCGAGCGTGGAAGAGCTCAGAAAGTTGGCATACATGTATGTATTTGAAAGAGTTCGATCTGTGTAGGGCCAAGGCCAACTTCGCACTTGTTCATTTTTTTGCAATCGTCGACTGCTCGCTTTGTTGGGAACTACAAGATGACTGCCGTGAACATATTGGAAGTCAGGAGCGCGTGATATAAGTAGCATGGAGAGTGTATCAATGGTCTGCTCTGAATCACATCTAGTCAAGCAGCCGTCAGCGCCACTGGGCCGGGACGGAAACAGATGCATGCTACAAACGACGCAAGCGAAGTGGTAACTCAGCCCAGAAGGGCAGCGCAGAGCAGCGCATAGCCTATTCCGCGGACCCGACGACACCAGCGGCCGGTCCACAGATCTCAGTTCAGTGTGCCAGAAGCGACCAGGTGTCGGCGGTGAGATGACGACGGGGACAAGACTTGTCGAGCCAAACGCGCCCCTGGCAGACCAGGCACATGTGTGAAGTGGTCGAGATGGACGGCGGATTTCTGTAGCTGTCTACGTACGTGAGCAAACTTTTCTATCGGTCGGTTCCTTTTCTGACCGTCCTAAGCGACGACCGTTACGTACAACGCCCCCTCGGCTAGCCTGGTGCACAAAGTGGGTGAAACCCCAGAGCGGTTCGAGTTACCCAGACGACGATGTCGTAGCCCGGGTTACCGGGAAGGGTGGACGCCAGAACGCTGGAAACGAGGGGTGCAGCGGTGTATGGGTAGAGGTCGAAGGGATGGGCGCGGCGTCGCGCAACCGATCGGCAGCGGCTGATGAAGAGAAAGGTCAGCGTAGCGCGCGAGGACGCTGCGTTCCGTTTGGTGGTTTGGAATGGTTCCACAGCCGAAGCGCTTAGTCATCAGGGTCGGAAAGCGACGAAATCTCTCGGGATCACCGCCCTGGAAGAGATGCCCCGTTCCTTGGACGCGTCAGGAAGCGGTTGGACAAAAGGGTGAGAAAACTGGTTGGGGAGATCGACCGAGATAGCTTGGAGTCTCAGAGCATCGCCTGCAATGGATGGCGGTGAATGTGACTGGATTCAACTCAAGACAAGCACGAACACGTTGGGGCGTAAGGAGAACTCACCGGAGGCTCAGGAGGTACTGGGGTGATCCCCAAGCTGAAGGGTCTGGATCATTGCAAGCAATTCGAAATAGCAGTGGAGAACTACGTACTAGGGTCTTTGTCGTGGGTAAGCACATCCAGCTTCTGCAGTTTGCGTTTATTCGTGCCTTCCCCGACTCAGATGCGCGGCTTCGAATAGGCTTGGCAATAAACAATGAATTCGTAATGAGGCAACATGTTGAGCATGAGTCCAATGGGCGAAAAGTTGAACAGCGGGTTTCTGCGGATGTCGAGTAAGCGAGTGAGCTTTCCTATTGGTTGATTCCTTGTTTGACCATCCTAGGCGACGATTGTTCCAGACGGACGGACGGCTAACCTCAGCGCTAACCCGGTTCGATAAGTTGATGTGTCGCTTGTGCTCTGCCGTTCCCATGCTGCTTCCGCGCCCTCATGGCCCTACTGGCTACTATAGTAGTCACCGGTAAACCAGAATACGCGTCGATCGTAAGGAGGCTACGAGCTCAGATCTCGAAGTAGCTGGTCCATACTACATAATAGCATGACTTACTATTATATGTTGTTGCAACCCTCAGCCCAGCGCATCCTATCGATATCAAAGGAGATTCAACGGCAACTGAGACGACGCGCCTTGTTCGTGTTCCCATCCTCCTTGGCAGGGTCTTTAATCACCTCGAACTAAGCGAGTTTCCAGCACTGATAAATAAATGGGCGTAATAAGTAATAATCCAAACTGCGCCGACAGAGCGTGCTATCGCTTTGCGAAGAGGTTTCCAACATTTGGGGTCAAAGGGGTTCTGGGGAGTGGGAAGCAACATTTTTTTTGTTGACCACGCCAGGATTCTAGGTTGGTTTACCTGCATGGCAGTGTTAGTAGTACGTTAGCGCTTCGTCCGTGGAGCATACTGGAACATTAATGCTGTGTCAGCATTCATTTGGCCCTTTAACGTATCCTATTCGGGAGCATTGACGGGATGGAAGATAAAAGGCCCAACATGCCGTTGCATTCCTTTCAGCTGCCCTTCTTTCCTCTCCTTGTACCACGCGCGCTCTTCCCCATAGTACCATGGCCGACGTCGAGAAAGCACAGGCTTCCCAAACTCAGCACGTTCAAAACTATGACGGGCATACTAAGGTTGCGCCGCGACCAACGAAGATCGGCAACCCCGCCGCTCTGTATGTCCCAACCATCCTTCTCGGTCGCATAGTACTCACAGTGCCGCCCTAGTGGTTTGTTCTCGTTCGCATCCACCACGTTTATCCTCTCCATGTACAACGTAAACGCAAGGAACATCCACACACCCAATGTTGTTCTCGGCATGGCCTGCTTCTCTGGTGGACTTGCTCAGTTTATGGCAGGAATGTGGGAGTTCCCTCGTGGTAACACCTTTGGAGCAACTGGTGCGTCTATCTTGCCGACTCTGCCGGTCGCGAAACTTGCCAGCGCCCAACATGTGCTCGAGTTTCGTCTGTCACATGGTGGTTGCGTGCTAATTATGTCTCGGGCCCTTTTGTCATTATTCACTTGTCGTACTTTCTTGGCTGATGAATCACGCAGCGTTTACCTCTTATGGTGCCTTCTGGTTGTCGTATGCTGTGATTTTGATCCCCGGGAGTGGTGTCGCCGCTGCGTATACGTCCAAGGACGAGTTTTCGCAAGCGATCGGTATATACCTGATCACCTGGTTCATGTTGACCTTCATGTTCTTGTGCGTCTTTCGCTTGTTCGGGGCAACGTAGACCTGATGTGTCCTCTTAGTATTGGTTCCCTTCGTCGTAACCTTGGGTTGATGGCGCTCTTTTTCTGTCTCTCTATCACCTTCCTTCTCCTTGGAATCGGTGCCATGAATGGAAACGCTTCGGTGAACAAGGCTGGTGGTGTCTTTGGTATTGTGACGGCCTGGGTCGCATACTACTGCGGTCTCAGTGATCTTCTTGTCAAGGAGGAGAGCTGGTTCACCCTTCCCTTGGGTAAAATCCAACATTAGGGTGTGTTTTTAGATTATCCGGTATGCGCTTAACGGAATCTTTTTCATGGTTTACGGTTTGGTTCTTGGTTGGATGGTGTCTCGTTAGTTGTCACCAGTCATCTACTACTCCGCAGTCATTTCTCTCCTCGAATGGCATGAGTATGGTTACCCATTATTCATTCGAAATGCGATACCAGTCAGATTTTGTGTTCCCATTGTCTTGACATATCTCCTTGAGCCTTCTTCTCGTAATGTCTGAACAAAGAAATTACATGTCTTGCTTGTCACTTTCCGCCGCATCAGCCGTAATGCAATTTGATGGTGTTCATCAAGTGTCTACAAGGATATATGGGCGTGTTGTTTGATCGCGTAACGTCGTGTTCATTGGCGGAGGTGGAGGCTACCCCCGCGCTTGTTCCAGTTGGTATACTTGGTGGCACCTTATATGAAAGCCAGAGTAATAATGGCCGCATGATCTCCGGCCGATACTCTTGGATGCTCGATGTCCGACCCTCCCATGGTTGGCGGGAAGAAGTGTCCGTCGTTGACGAGATCACGGATTCATATCGCCTCTTGTAACCGTGTTGGCGTAGCGTCCGCTGCCGAGTCGACATTGGGCAGTGTTTGCGTTACTTGTCTGCATTATCATCAAACATGCTTCAAGATGCCCAGTGTGACTTTTTGTAGCCGGGTTGATTTCCGTGGTCGTGTTAAATGATAGCGCCACCGTCAACCCTCGGTGACTTGGCCGTGTCCGAGAACAAAGTGTGTCAGTAGATAGGGACAGCTTAGGGCGAGTCAGTGATAAGGGTGTCCACGGTGGTACTACCCATCTATAGATAAGTGGTTTGTTCTTACAGGAAGCCGATGACCTAAAGAGAGAGAACTAGAGAGAATGGAGCTGGCAAGAAATCGCCAAGACACGAGCTATCTCCGTGCCCAGATCCGTCTAAAAGGACCATAGTTTCGCGATGGTCGGACGAGTGCACTGCCCGGATCAAGTTGCTCATCAAAAGCGTGTTCAGGTCTCCATTCTAGATGAAATCGTGTCGCCCTTGGATGCCCCTTGCGAGTACCTGCTGAGTTGACCGGCATCAACGGCACAGGCCGAAACTCCGCTTGGTCCATTTGTGCGCGTTTGCGGTGATTGTCCTGGCGAATCTGTTTGAGCGTATCTTTTTTTTTTTCTTTTTTCTTTGTTGCCATCATGTCTTCCAACTTGCCCATCGCCCACGGCGATATAACCGCACCAACACCACAGAACACCCCCTTGAACCAAGCACCAATTGCACAGGGCTTGTCGCGTCCCACCGTCCCTGCCATCTCTGAAGATAATGAGCAAGAAGACGATGCAGAGGGTGCTCTTCCACCCGGTGCCCAGTCTGCGATGCTCGGATTGGTTCAAAATCGTCTCTCTGACCTTGTCGGAAAGAGCTCTGGATACATCGAAAGCTTGCCAGAGGACGTCAAAAAGAGCATCGAGGCCTTGAAAGGGGTTCAGGTCAAACAGAATGAACTACAAAATCACTACAAGCGCGAGTGTCTGGAACTCGAGAAGAAAGTACGCGATCGACTTTATCTCTCCTTTTATACTTGATCGAGCTGCTCATCTATCTCGTCCCATCTCGCTAGTACCTCGAGCTTCAAAAGCCTCTTTATGAGCGACGAAACGCAATCATCTCCGGCTCATCAGCCCCTACAGCGGAGGAGTTCAATGCTGGCATTCAAGCGTCGTCCAAGGATGACCCAGAGTATAAGCCACTCGCGGAGGATCCTCCCACCGGTCCTGCCCCCATTCCAGAATTCTGGCTCACGGCCCTCCGTAACCACGTTGGCCTTTCGGATCTTATCACCGAACGTGATGCGGGTGCCCTCAAACACCTCGTGGATATCCGTCTCTCCTACATCTCTAGCGACGAACCTAAACCCGGGTTCAAGATCAGCTTCTATTTCAGTCCCAATGAATATTTTGAAAACGAAGTCCTGGACAAGACGTATCTCTATCAGGAAGAGGTGGGATATTCCGGCGATTTTGTTTATGACCGTGCGATCGGGACAGAAATCAAATGGAAGGAGGACAAAGACCTGACCAAGGAGTTCGAGATCAAGAAGCAGCGGAATAAAAGTGGGTACTTCCATCCACGACCTTGGCCAGAACATCATCATAAACTTGTTTAGATACTAACCGAACCCGCTTGGTGCGCAAGGCGAAACCGACCGACTCCTTCTTCAACTTCTTTTCTCCTCCTACTCCTCCCTCTGAGGACGATGACATCGAAGACGAAGATTTAGAGGAGCTCGAAGAAAAACTGGAGATGGATTATCAGATCGGCGAGGATTTGAAAGAGAAGGTGATCGTGCTTCGTTCCACCTTCCGTCGGAGAGCTGACATCCCATAGATCATTCCTCGTGCCGTTGACTACTTCACCGGCAAAGCCCTCGAGTATGATATACTGGAAGAGGATGACGACGATTTCGACGAGCTCGACGAGGACGAGGACGACCAATTCGATGACGATGTATGAATCTCCCCGTGCGATGCTTGACCCCCCAGACCTTAGCACCGCGTTTTTTCAGGACTCTGACTCTGACAATGAACCTCCTGCAAGAAGGCGTGGGCCGCCCAAGGGTCGTGGGGGCTCCAGCGCAGGCACTGTGAACCCTGAAGAATGCAAAAATCAGTAGATGGTAATTTGATCTGTTTTCGGTAGCTTCCATACCATCCTTACATGTACGTGTGTACACCGTTGATCTTCCTTGCCAAGTAAATTTCATCTTTGTACTGCTGCAAGTTCCTTGCTCTTTTGCCATTTCCTGCACGAGTTCTCTTTTCTGTTTCTTCCCCGCATCATTGTTCTGCCTTACACTGTGGATTGGTTGCTGCGTTGCGTATTCATCGACTTGCCTTGCGTGCGCTCTGTTAGTATACGGCTTTAGCTTTTCGAACTACTTAGCTCGTCTTTACAGTAATGGGTTCTTCATTGGTATGGTGCGCTGATTTCATGTTTCTGACCAGCACGTAGTACATGTACAGTTAGTTGTTCATATGTATCGTCCACCAACAGGGACCACGACCCATGGAATCGCCTTTAAGAGACTAAGGTTGTGCGTGCTCTCTGATCGATGTGACGGGGGATGGGCCCCAGCGTCATTCACGGGTTGGAACGGTTCCCTTCTTGATTTCCCGTTAGGGTGCAGACATACATCCAGGGCATCATGCATCATCCCCATCCCGGCTACTGGTCGCTTACGGGAGCATGGCCCATCAATCATCCATCATCACTGATCGCCAACCATCTGTCGCCCCTATGATCGGAGCGGCCAACTTCCCGTTTGCACATCAATATATAAAGCAGTGACGAGTAGCCGAGTCACGACTGGGGCGTGTTACAGACGACACTTGCGCGGTGGATCTACGGTTGCGCTTGTGCCCCCCGTACGGACAGGGCACGGCTCAGGGCGCGGCGGAGGGCGGTTTATAACCCCATCATTGCATTTCTCCTGCCAACGGTCCGTCGCTGGGCGACCACGTGTCGTCCTCACCACCCTTCCGGAACTCGATCTCAGAGAGCTGCTGTGCGGAAGGAACCATTAGACACTGACGAAAGCGCGGGAGGGGTAGATAACGCTACCGAGATCAAGGACTGCTCTGGCCGATGGTGATGTCGGATGTGTGGCAGGGGTATGCGGCTGTTCTCGGTAGGGATGGCTCTTCGGGCGCCTTGAAGCGTTCTTCTGCGCGCTGGGCGATGGTCAAATTCTGGGTACTAGGCAGGCTTGGAATCATGCGTACGATGCGAGAGTGGATACTGCGTATACTGGTCTATGATTCATCTGCCTGGTCGCTGTTCAGCCTGGAGAAAACAGACTCACGTTTACTCTGTACCTGTACAAAGGCCGTAAAGGCAATGTGTGGGAGCGCGAGGAACTGCGTGTACTGAGAATAAAAGTGTGATTCATTGTAGAAAGACCAACCGAGATAACAACCATGATGGCACAGAGACTTGGATGATTGATCAGACGAAACTACAAAGCAGAAGCAGAACGCACGATGTCAGCACACCAGTGTTGATCGTGTACAAAAGCAATGTGTTGATGATGTGGTCTGTCCTGAAGGAAGCGTCTCAGCAAAGAACTAGACTATGCGTGAATTCACCTTTTCATCCCGCTGCGCTGTCTATGGAGGTAATAACAAAGCGTTATCGCAATTGCACTGTCCGTGAATGCAGCCAGTGACCATTCCAACACCATACTTGGCTGGTAAGTGGGTCAAAATATGCGTTACATCAAGGTAGTCGCACGGCCTACATAAATCTTGGCGAGAAAGATGGCGAATACCACATATTTTTGCCTTTTGGACCGTGTCAATTGGTCCGAGCCGTGTTTCGGCAGATCGGTCTCACCCTAGTATAGCGACTGCAATTCCAAGACCTAAACAAGATTAAGGGACAGGGATACAAACGAGAGGAAGGCGATAGCACCTGCCCGCCCTATCGCTAAGAGTATCTGATCAACAATATCATCACACGTTCCAACGGTTGGGTGATCCGAAGACGCACAAGAAAGACACATATTGATTTTTGATTGCTCACTTCGTGGTCGAGCTGTTAGCGGGCCACCGAATAACACAAATATAGGCTTACATTGCCAGATACGCCATATGAAGAGGCTGTGTGACGAAGGTTGGGTACTTTCTGGAACAAGACATCAATCATCTGTAGCTTACAAGTTCACCACCAACGCAACGAGAAACTGGTGCAGCTCGTTATTAAAGGTGAGAATAATTTCTGCGTATGCTTACTCCAGTGGTGTAGGTAGCCTGTTAAGCGGCATATAAGAGATGAACAAAAACTCGGTTCAGCGGTGATACTCACGCATGTACTCCTAATCACAGTATGGATTCAATTGTGACGCGGATGGTGGGGAAGACGTGCTTACCATACTTCGTATCTCAATGCCTCGAGGTCATCAAAGTGTAGGATCAAGTAGTGTTCCACGATGTGAAAGGAGAAGGCTGTATGCAGGGTTTCCAGCAACCTATGGTAGGTACACGATCATCGCATGGATCATTGCAACGAAACATACAACATACCATATGCACCACACCTGCTCCCGTTCACACAGAATGAACGGAGTATCCTATACCTGGAGGAAAGCGGTCGACGCACCAACCATTTTATGGCACGCATGTCCGAAGCGCCATGTTTTCTGGCATACTGAAAGACCTGCATGCAAATTACCCCATACAGAAAAAAAGTCGCGAGGGTTCCGCAAAGCGGCCCCTGCATCATGTCGATGACACAGGGGGGCATGATGTAGAAGTTGGCGGGGTTCGAAGACGTGTCCTGTATGCAATTGGTCTATGTAATATCTTATTGCCAAAGGAGCTGATGGTATAATTACCGTCGGAGTCCAGAACTCATCTCCTGAATGCACTGCCCTAATGACCTGGTTTGATAGGACCAGTGGTAGGCGGTTCGTGTATGGGAAACGTGACGGATGTTTTGGTGCAGCGAGTGGGGAACGAGGGGTTCTCGCACGCCGGCAATCCGATCTTAAGTCGATTCGATGTGTTTGTTCCCAACTGCCTGGTCTCATCGTGTGCTTGAATTTCTTGCTGCAACAGGAATGCCGGGAGGCCCGTGCGCTTGCAATGAACGGAGTCTGGGGTCCAACACATGACGGTGGCAGAGCCTAAGAAGGTCCCGTACCGTATTTCTAGATAGCACATGGTGGCCACCAGGTTATGGGAACCATGCCGACAGCAGGGTATGATGATATTTGTGCGACGATGCTTCTTCGTGACCAACATCTAGGCGGACTAGGATCACCAGCAAGAAAGTAAAAAATATCCTATGGAGCTGCAGGTCACGAGAGAGTAGCTGATAATACTCAAGGTTGTGTGGGGTTCCTGACGATAAAGACCGTGAGTGCTACAGTCACACTAACCGTCCTATGCGCCACAAGCATTGACATGGGCGAGGCTTACAAACCATTGGGTTGTTGGCCATTGGCCATTTACATTGATTTGCTTGCTAGTAAGCTTGATATTTCTCCGTAACTCCTAATCACGTCTGCTGCAGATTAAGATTTTCATTATTATTATTAGAATTGAAAGAAATTGCCCTACTCTGTCATATACACGCACGACATGTGAATATCGCACATTTCCGTCTGTTGACCCCTGGTGCAGTAACTGTAATGGAAATCTGCTAATTGGCATCTCACGAGGAGTGACTCTCACTGAATGCCCCTTTTCCTCCAGATCAAAGTCGCCTGTCACCGAATGACGTTGTCCTGCATTTGCGCCACCGTCAATGCCATGGTCCACCATATTACCGAGCGCGGATGACGCGTACCCAGAATGACCATCTGTTTTCCCACACGTATCTGAAAGCTGGAATTGTTGATAACATAGTCGCATAGAAAGTTGAGGAGGTAATCAGACTCTGCCGCCTTGAGTGAGTCCATTTTTCACCCGTCCTAGGGAGATGACGCAGAAGAGTTCCGTATTCAGTTTCCGAGTCATTTGTCGAAAGGGTCAATCTCAACCGGGTCCCCTCAACTCGGGGGAGAGGCTCGGTTGTGGGTTTCAATTTTCATTTGACTCACTTGCAGAGCGTGTCGGCACTGACAGAGACTGGGAATGCGAGTTAATGCTAATGCAGTGGCCCAGTGCATGACAGTAGACACTGACTTTGCGTGGTGTGAGTCTTGTTGGACACTGTCACTTGGCCGTGACGGACTATAGTATCAACTGGTGGAATGATTAATCGTATATATGTTAAATTACTGCAAATACGGTTACCAAGGCCTTTGGGAACTTTACTCTCAAGAGTCACCCTCAACGATGAACGATGCAGTCTCACAGGTTCGTGGAACTACTTGGCCTCAGAAAAGCTCGAGCTCATGTTTTTCGCATGACACCACTACAAACTGATTAGTACTTGGGATCCCAGATGTTCTCACCTTGAATATGATAAGACAAATGGTGTATTGCGGTCCTCTGATGTTATCGAGAACTACCATGTTTTGCATGGATTGGTCAAGCAGGCGGGCCGATGGCCCAACGAACGATGCGTCATTTTCTTGCTTTGATAGTGAAGCTCGAGGTAGAGAGTGAGAGTGGGTGGGGATCACTGTCTCGATCGGCTGGCAGCGGGTGCGAGGACTCTGCAACACTGAGTCCCTAAAACCTGGAGTCCTTCCATCGAGCCCCTATGATTGTCTGTGAACGGTTGAAATAGCTCTGAATGTCGATTGTACAGCTTATTGTACATACTATCCACCTGTCTTAGGCATTATTCAATACTTACCATATATTAGAAGAACTTGCTCACAGGATGAACATCCGATCGAAATATGGCGTGCTCATCGAGCGAGTCACGATTCAATTATAGCTGTCTTATAATGGTCGAAGGATGGCTCCTACATTGTATCCCGCCCCTTGCCCCGTGAGCCTGTGGCTGGTTGTAACATGAATATGAGTGCTGACATGAAAGTGGCAGCCCTATATCCCGCGACAGTTGTAAGTATGTAAGGCATGCCGTATTCTGGCTCCGACAACCTGGAGACACACCACCTGACTTTGAACGTTGGACCAGAGACCTGGGCCGCATCATTTTCTGTTATCGAACACTGAGTAATAATATTGACGGTAAGTACTGCGTCGCATGGGTCAGTCCAAAGAACTTGAGCATAGTCGCTTGCGTTGCAAGAATTTATGTAATAGTACGTCGACGCGATACACAGAAAAATCAGAAGCGTGCTAATCCCATGTATAGTATTACAAGGGTTTATAATCAACATATCACTTTCAATAAATGGACAAAAAATTGGATTCTGTGGGTACTCGGGTTCTGCTCCATCCTTACCCAACGGTTGAAGTCCAAGTTCCCGCAATGTGTGTTCCCATTAATATCGCTGCCATTGCGTCGTATATTATCCCACCCGCACTTGGATACTTCGTGATAGCCATCCTGGCTGTCACTCCTCGAACACGCATTCTTCGAATTGCATTATGGCCTGTAGTCGCGTTATTGACCATGCGTTCAGCAATTTCTGTGGACCTGTCGTTTTGCGACCCAGGTCAACAATACAATAACACCCTATTCACAGTGAGTAACTTTCTGACCCTTCCAACAGTCTCACAAATTTTGCCTAGTTCTCGATGAGCTTCATAGCCACTCGTACCTTGGACTGGACATTAGCCAAAGACCCGTTCGTGCGATATTTACGACCGTCAAAGGCGCCTAAATCACCCGTTATGGATGCCCTCGACCTGGCCTGCTCCTTACGCGGTCACGGCTGGGATTGGTCAGCTGGGGTGTATTTTCCACCTGAAACCCGTCCAAGGAGCCGCAAAGGATTCGTGTTCCATGTTGTTTGTTCCACAGTTATCCATGCCCTCGTATGCGGCATCTTCCACACGGCCATACGTGCGTTTTCTCCCATGGACATTGGCGCCAGCGGAGGATCTGTCTTTGATGGCACGCTCTCATTCCACTCTCGATACTTGCGAGCGAGTCTCATCTCGACATGTGCTATGCTCGGGATATACGCCTTCATCCAGGTATGCTACGACGCTTGTACTTTAGGTGGCGTACTTTTCCTTGGACAAGAGCCCAGACAATGGCCCCCCGCTTTTGATGCCCCCTGGTGCGCGACGTCAGTGTCCCAATTTTGGGGACGCCGGTGGCATCAGTTTTATCGCCGCATATTCCTCGTCCAAGGGGGCTTCCCGCTTTCCTTTCTAGGCAGACCTGGTTTCGTGATTGGGGTGTTCCTCTCCTCGGGGGTGATGCACCACTTCGCTATGATCAGCCTCAATGACCAGTTGGACGCGAGGCTTATCATGGTTGGGTTTGGCATGATGGCACCGGTAGTCCTCGCCGAGAATGCGTTCAAGCAGTTCACGGGACGTAAAGTGGGCGGGGCGGTGGGATGGGTTTGGACGACGGTCTGGCTGCTCCTGTGGGGAAACCTAATTGTCGACGGATTTGCGAGGTGTGGGATGTTTGGGCGTTTCAATTTCATTGAAAGTGTGGTCCCCAGAAAGGATGTCATAGTGCGTCTGGTGGCGAGTCTGGACGCTTGGTTGCACACCATCTGACAATAGGAACTTCTTGAGGATAGTAGACACCTGGATTTACTCGTGGACTATTCTTCATTAACGAGATGGCATCAGTACTAAATACTAACCTCAATTGTCGAGTTGTTGAGGACGGTTTGTTCTCGGCAAGCGCCGAGATGAGCAATGAACGCGGTCGCGTTCCACTCACCTCAAGCGCGAGCACCTCTGATCAGCCAACCCATCTGGCCACCTCGCTATCGACTTTAAGGGCTTCATGGCGGCCAGAATATCAGAACTCGCCAACTGGGACGGCCACCTCGACCAGAAGCCAAAACCCTCAAAATGGCGTCGCTCCTCTTCCATCCACGCTCGCGATCCATATCAAACTTCTCTCAACCTCGAGGCCTCACAGCCTTCTAACGCTAGGTTATCTGACAAGAAACGCGCAGAAAAGCCTCCCTTCCGTTCTAAGCTTGCAGTGTGCACCTTTTCTTCTCAACCCCGTTTCTTACTCACTTCGACCGACAGCGTGCCTCTATGATAAATGTACCCACTAACGCGCGACCTCCCAGTCGCGTCGATACCACGTCAACCCCCTTTTATGGTTCGCATGATGATTCCATCTCAGTAAGTCCCCTTCCCTTTCTCACCTGGACTCTCTTTCACGTTCGCATAGCACACCCCTCCAAGGCCAATATTACCACCGTCCCCTTTCGCCACATGGTCAATTTCATCTCTATCATCTCCTATCTTATCCGTACCTCCTCGCGTCCATTCACGAAATCTCCCATCACCAAGACATGTCGCCTCGTCACAGCCCACTTCAACGTTAGACTCAGATGTAATAGATCTTACCCTTGAAGATACAGAGGAAGAACCGCCTGTTAGTAATAGATCGGTCAGTATTTGCTTACCGTCCGATCAAAATCCGGGTTGATGGGTTTATTATCACGTATAGATCATCAATACTTCGCATCTCAACAACCGCTCTGCCAACCCCACTCCACGCTGTCGGTCCAGATCTTCCGCCCCTAGCTCCCCAATACTTCCGGAACAATCCCTTTTCACGCCACCTCCACCCTACAGGAAACGCACCCGATTATTCATCGATTATCTCCAGGTTCCCCCCTTGCCCAATGGATTAACCAAGGAGGATTACAAGCCAATCTCTCACCATTATGATATGCCACTACAAGGTTCCGCTGTCGCCAG
>JBBPMS010000070.1:0-15948 GCA_038090435.1 Phylloporus scabripes | reverse complement strand
GAACATTAATTCCAATGGCAACCACCAAGCATCCAGTAATATAGACACCTGCGCTGGTCTTTTTGTCCCAGAAACTGACGATAGTGGCCGCAGCCGACAATTCAGCTAGGGAAACTTAGTATCAATGAGTTCTCGTGCTCGAAGGCACCTACCAGGTAAGGTCATCTGCAATCGGTGTGTGAGAGTCTGTCAAGAACGACATCGAAACAAACACACTGTCCATCCATACCAATAATTCCAACCTGTTGCAAAAGCAAAGGCAGGATCGATAAATCGCTCACCAAGCTTGATAAAACCACCAGGGAGAGGTAAGAAAGCCGTCATTTCGCCGAGACAGAGCTAAAATGAAGTGTGTCAAAAGTCCGCTGGGTACTAGTGGAAGTAGAGACCATGGTGGAAAAACAGATCGTTCCAACGAAAAAGTAACCCAAAAGGAGGCCAAGGGGACCGCCATCCTTGAGGGAGGTTGCCGTTCCGAGGAAGAGGCCAGTGCCAATGACGCTAGCAATACTATGTGGAGAGTCAGCCAAAGCAGATGAGGGTCAGGCGGTGGGTGTACGTACCTAATCATGGCAACATGCCGGTTCTTGAGCTTTCGATGGAGGGTTCTATGAACATCGACACTTTCAGTTTGATCCTCGACGGACTTCGCGTCGACCCCGTAGGTGGCTTTCTCCTCGCCTTCCTCAGCAGCCATGTTGAAAAGATAGAGAGCGGTGTGAGAGCAAGGTCTCGGACGCATAAATACATTTCCGTTTAAGAGATAAAGGTGCCAATTGGAATGGTGCGCACTGCACCCACGGACCCAATCGTCCACATGGACTATCAGTTCCCTGGTAATAATTGCACCGGGTACTTAGGGAGTCGGTAAAGCCACTTACCCGAGCGCACTCGCGATAGCTGCCACGCTCGTTTCTCAGACCATGGCCCGTCTGCGTCGAATACTTCCAAAACTGTCCCAGCTTCCGTCAGGCACCTCATCATCATATGAGCCAAGAAGGGCCCAACGGCGACTCGATATTAATCCTGCAATGGAGTGAGAGTAGCCTCTTTTGGCTTCACCTTGGATGGAACTTTCGATCACGGATCTGATATGTTTCTGCATGATGGTTACGCATCGCCGACGTTGGCTCCATTTCACACTCCCACTATTACGGCAAGGCGGCCGCTTCATGTTCAAACTCAGAGCACTGCTGTGTTGCTTTAAGTTGCTAAGTCGCGGCGGGCTCTTTGATTCGTTCTTACCATTATTCAGGACATCCAGACTGATCAATGGCCTCTGGTGGGTGCCTGAAGCACGAGCTAGTTGAGATCTTGTTTGAGTTGCTTATCATTCTTAAGACTAGGCAACTAAGCGGGCATTGTCAAATTTTGAGTCTAGAAAAACACCTGTGACCTTGAAAGTTTGGGAATGCGAATTGAGGTAGACGCTCGATCTAAAGGTTTTCTAGCGACTCGCAAACAAGAATGGCCTATGCTCTCTCCCTTTTGCGCGACATCGACGCCTACACATTTGACGTGTTTGGAACGACCGTCGACTGGTTCACCACGATAAAACGTCAAGTTGCTCTCAAAAGCAATGGGACGCTCCAAGGTGCGCTCCGGTTATACATACATACCGTGCACCATACGGCAGCGTATCCATCACCATACCCGGGGAACTCACGCGATCGTGTGACGATCTGTAGACCAGAACGCTACCGACTTTGCGTGCGAGTGGCGACAAGGATATTTTGCACACATGTAAGTTGTGCCTAGTCACAAGCATGGTACTGAACATCGCTCACGGCTCGCTTCCAGTGTCGCTGTGAACGCAGGTGGTCAAGGCACTCTCAACCTTGATGTCGCTCATCGCCAAGTATGCTTGTTACCATTGCCCCGCCCCCTAACATTCTACTCTTCACATGTGCGCCATGATCTCATGGCCTGATATCTCCAGATACTCGACCAGATGCTCGCATCAGAGCGCTGGTCTCACCTGGCCGCTATCTGGGACAATCGCATACGGAATGATTTAGTGCAGGCTTGGCACGATCTAGACGGTAAGTTGCTTCGTTGTTCCATACCTTATCTCCCGGCTCACATCTACATAGTATACGAGGACACCGTCGCGGGCCTCGCCGAACTCGCCAAATCCGCGATAGTCGTTGCTTTTTCGAACGGGAACTATAGGCAGCTCGTGGATTTAGTAAGTAGTGTTTGAGTTGTTTCCGTGTTAGGATTGAGTTCACTGCGTACTCTTAGGCAAAGAACAAACAGCTTCCGTTGGACGGAATCTTATCCGCCGAATTCTTCGGGGCGTACAAGGCGTACGTTGGGTTCAATGTTTTGATGAATAACATTTAGGGGCTCAACCTCGCGGCATCTGATAGATCGAAGAAGGCATATCTGTCGGCATCGTATCATCTGAGCGTTCCACCAGAGCGTATTGCGATGGTCGCTGCACACACTTGGGATCTCGAAGGGGCCGCACTGGCGGGTTTCAAGACAATCTTTGTCCCGCGCCCCGCGGAGGATACTAAAGAATTGAGGGAAAATGTGCGGAGCAAGGCGGAAGGGGGAAATGTAGATCTGGTGGTGAATGACTTCAAGGAACTGGCTGCGCTCGCAGCTGAGGCGAAGAAGGACGCATGAGATGTAACGTAACCAAACCTTGTATGATGAAGTAGCGTACGTTGTAATTCGTGACCTATATGTATCGCAGACCAGATTTGCATATTTTCGGGGTGTTGAGCTGGATGACCGCCAAGATGCAGTGGACGAGATGTTGTGACTGTGTCGTTGTACAATTCGCAAGATTGCTCCCCTCCCTTGGCATGGCCTAGTAATCTGGCCTTGCGATGTGGTGGTTTGGAGGGTTTAGAATATCCTCTGGGGTTAGTGGGGTTAGTGTCAAGTGATTCATCAAGGGTGTGGGCTAGTATAGACGCGATAGCGCATCAACTATTTGCTCCGAATCACACTAGTCCAATGGCGATAAGTGAGCAGGAAAAAAAAAAGGAAGACAGGGCGGTACGTACGAGCAACATCCAGAGCGCCTCCAACTTGTTCTTGGGTTGTGGGTCATCCTCCCTGGCTTTTTATGACAGCAATCAAATTGATAACAAAAGGAATAGACACAACGCACGTTACCGCATCGAATTCAGCAATGTTGGAGACAAAGTCCATCTCGCTTGGGTGAACAGGGCGTACGCGCATGATAAGCCTGGCGCCAACGTAAAGCACGGGGAACAAAATAATCGGCAGGTAGTCGGTCACAAAGGTGGGCGTGGACCAGTTTCCCTTGAGGAAGACCTCCCAAGCGCTAAACTGTTGGACGCGCACATCAATCCCAAACTAAAGAAAGGTGGTGTAGTCTACTCACAAAGAGCGTCACCGCAGTCCCGATCACACAATACCACGCCGCAAAAGGTTGTACGCGAGGGGCAAACGGAAGGGTTTTCCTGTCGATACCCTGTGCCTTCAAGCCCTTCAAAAACCGGAGGTACGTCAACCCGATTCCGAACCAAGTGATCAGACCTGTTGTCCCGGAGAAGCTGGCGAGCCATGAAAAGACGATGCCTGAACTAGCGCCAAGCGTCATGTATGTGAGGAGTGCAAAGCAAGAGCAGAAGCCAACAGCAACGTAGGGCATCCCAGAGCGCGTCGTGCGACGAAAAATACTTGGGGCGCTGCCACACGTAGCCAAGCCATCTATGGGACAGAGGCGATGTGAGCGACAAATGGTCGCGAAAAATATAAGCAGCATACATAGACTACGTGATGAGAGATAGAGGTCACTCGAACTAGCAGACCAGGCAGAGGTTATAAGAGCAGCGTTGATAATCTAAAAGAATGTTTTATGATAGGCTAAACCCGCTGATCCTCGACATACCGAGGGCAAAACCTTGATACCGGCCGTGTTGAAAGCAATGACGAACGGCGACGCAGAGGCATTGGTGGAGTTGAGGTCGAGCAGTGGGTTGTTGGAAGGAACAAGCAAACCGATGATAAACACGCCACCGATGTAGAACACTAAAATTCGAAAGTAAACCCTCTTGATTGCCTTTGGAACGTTCCGGCGTGGATTTTTCGCCTCCGCAGCTGCTATCTGATGATGGGTCAAATAAGGAATGAAACGCTGTGACGAGAAAACGAACTGCTACTCCTTCAGTTCCAAGGTATGAGAAAGCGGCTTGGGTAACAACTCTGCAGGTACCAAGGAAGTGGCCCTTCGCTCCAGTGAAACCATAGTAATCAGTAAATGGACCGGGATTTTTCCAGTATCGGAACCCGATACGATCACGGTTTGGGCCACCTCCTAAATCGACGACGATCCCAAGAATGATCATTCCTGTGATCGTGATGACCTTGATCGAACTAGAAAGAGACCTCAACCGGAAAACGGATGGGGCTTCGATGTCAAAATGTACCTGAACCAGAACTCGGTTTCTCCATATGCACCTAGGGCCGAGCGTGAAGAGAAGCAGCAGAGAGTCGTAGAAAGGTCCTCACCGACGCCCAGAACATTGATTCCAATTGCAACAACCATACATACGGTAATATAGACAGCTGGACTGGTCGTTTTGTCCCAGAAACTAACGATGGTGGCCGCGGCAGACAATTCAGCTGCGAAAGATTTAGTATCTACGATTCCTCTTTCTCGAGGGGTACTCACCAGGCAAGGTAATCTACGATTGGCGCGTGAGAGCGTGCTAAGAACGACGCCAACATAGACGCACAGACCCCCCATACCAATAATTCCAACCAATCGCAAAGGCATAGGCAGGATCAATAAATCGCTCAGAGAGTTTGATGAAACCACCGGGGAGGGGTAGGAAAGCTGTCATTTCGCCGATACAAAGCTATGACGAGAGATATTATGAGATGCATGTGCCTGAATCTGGAGGAAGAAGTGACCATGGTGGCAAAGCATATCGTTCCAACGAATATGTAACCCAAGAGAAGGCCCAAGGGACCACCATCCTTGAGAGAGGCTGCTGTCCCGAGGAAAAGACCGGTACCGATAACGCTGCCAATACTAAACGGGAGGTCGGCCAAGGCGGTCAGAAGTTGGGCGGAGGTATACCTGATCATGGTAACATGGCGGTTTTTGAGCCTGCGATGGAGCGTTGCATGAGCATTGAACGGTTCTTGGTCCTCGACAGACTTGGCCCAATCGTAGGGCATCTCTTTTTTGTCGTCGTCAGCGGACATGATCAGAGAATGAGGATCCTGTACGAACAAGAAACATCGCGAGCGGTGGCTTTATGTAGGCTGTTCCAGTACAGGGGCCAATAGAGATGGTCCAGATGCAGAAAGTACGTACAAATCATATCCGCACGAGTTTTACTCGATTGACTGGCGCCTTTCCACGCATTAGCCCCCAATGATAAGACACGTTCTCACATTGGCAGGGCGGCCTCACGAGGCACGCGAGCTCCAATGAGATGACCATGCGGTTGCTCATCCGAACCGTAGTTCCTTGTGCCAATGCTGAAACACCAGCTTCAATGCGTTAAACAGTTGTCGTGACTCGTGTTGACAGGTCTACGACAGCGCTACTGAAAGCACAGTCTGTGACTCCAAAGACAGTTACGCTCCTTTCCCATTTAGTCTAAATGGGATACGTACACCAGTTTCAGGCCATCTGCAATGCAGTCGAAGTAGACAGCGGCTTTCAACGCTGTCCCGTAAGTGAGCAGGTCTTCCTATTGGTTAATTGTGGCTTTATGCGACGCTTAGACAGCCACTCCCTTTTATGGGTGCCTAAATGGTAGCTCGATAGCTTGCTAAATGCGATCCCAAATTTTTGATGAGCAGGACAGAGAATTTCTTTGAGACTCAATATTTTAATTGTGAATAAACAATACTTTGCTGACAAAGTTGCTCAGGTGAGGTGGCAAGACATGGTGATCAATGATGTGGCAGTGCTCAGATGTGATCAGATTAGAGTACTACTGGTAGCTAAGGATTGCATGGAATGTTTTTTTGTTAGCAAAGGAACTGAGATAGGATTCTCCACTGATATCCAGGCTATTGTAACAGGTTATGTTTTCTGGTACCTAGGAACCAAACTTAGGAACCAGTTGAATGACTTGATGGATAATGTTCAACATCAGTAAACTTACAAGTTATTTCTCCAACTTTGAAAATTACTTTTAGCTACCTTTAGTCACTTTTCAGATCTTGTCAAAAAGCACAAAGAAACTCTTATAGTGGTTTGCAGAAACCTTGAGATTCAGTCATGAGAAAAATTGAATTGTGGCAGTTAGACAAAAAAGAGAACTGCTAGTACTATTACTAGCTGTGTTAGTGAGATTAGACTTTTTTGTACCACATAGACCACCATGATGCCAAAGAAGCAGTGTACTACAAGGATGCACAAGGCTACTAGGACTATTACTTAAACCAAAAGTGATCGGGAGAAGCTGTCTTTCAAGCTTTTTGCACTGGTACATATTGAGATCTAGTGGAGCAACTCAGCTAAAGCCAAAGAATGATTCTTTGGATGGGACACAGGAAAGTACTCCACTTTCAGATCTGCTCATTACTTTTACTAGGAGCATTGGTGATATTACAGATATGTGTGACAAAGAGGGCATTATGATATGTGGTTCTTTAAACATTAGTGATAATATATATCATTGACTAATAAACTGGCTAAAATCAGTCTAAGTTGGTGGTTTTAGACAAGCCAATGGTTGTATCCAAGGATCCTCTAACTGGTAACCTATGCTATGAGGAGTCTTGTAACTTAGTATACATAAAGACACTCTTGATTTCTATGATATTGTTGTTGTGGTCAAATTTAATAGAGAATACAGACCTTTAGGATGGTCAAAATTATTTGCAATGTCATCTAATATATTCCTATGTATGCAAAGTTCACATCCATATCCTGAAATAAGAAAAATCAGCATATGTTTGTTACTTGCACAAAAACTTTATATGAGCTTTCAATGAGTATATGTGAGTACTACCAACTCTAGGAATATATTGGATGATATTGCAAACAATTTTAACCATCCTAAAGGTTTGCATTATTTGTTACAGTAAACATATGCAAATTTTTCTTATTTCAGGATGTGGATGTGAACTCTGCATACATAAGATAAATCCAAAGAAATTGTAATTGATAGCCTATTATATAATTAAATGAAATAAAATGTACAAGAATAACCTTGAGAAGAACTAGCAAAATATGCATAATATCCAGACCTTTATGTATAATACAGCAGTACACAAACATAGGATATATAGTATGTTGCATGACACTATTGATAGTATCATAATATATAATATTCTGGGCAGCCTGTCTTCATCAGCAATAGGAAGCCACAGTCCTTTATGATATCAAAGGAGCACAAGCTCTTGCACACCCATTTAACTATTTCTGCCTTGCAAGATTTCTTTAGTACACAATCTATTATGCTTAGATGGAAGTAAATTACTTTACCTTGGTACAAGTATACCTATGATTGGAGTAGGTAGATTTTATTTTTCCTTGTTATTTAAATACCATAGTAATGGTACTATCTCACAAATAATATGTGATAACTTTGGTGCACACCTTCTTTACATCTGTGATCTTGTCTGCTGTCTTTAGGACTTCCTTTTTCTAGCTTTTGTATATCTTGATGTGCTTGCATCCATTGCTTATAGAGCAAGCATCCTTTATATGTATAGTATTTGCATAACAGCATACTTTGACTGTGTATTCTTTAGTGGCACACTTGAAACCATGGGTGCAGCATTCATTGAATTGAATGACATGCAGTTTTGGCTCAAAGAATGTATATATGGTGGCTTAAAAAACTGTTTCAATATTTGCATGTTTTGCATTAAATGGCCCCTAACTCTAATAACCCCTAACATAGACCTAACATATGGGTATATAAAATGATGTACTCACTCTTGGCATTCTACCCATGCAAGGATCAAAGGATTCAGTTGAGATTTGATGAAATAGCAGCTTATTGGAATAGTTTTTTTGACTTTAAGCTTCTATTATGTATATATATTAGACCCTGAAGTGCTATACATAAGATGGTTACATAACTTAGATAAATGCTATATTATGACACCACCTACATATATAAACCATGCTATCACAAATAAATTTCCTACTTTTCCTCATGAAACACTTCTTTGTGACTTAAAAGAACAATTTCCTTTTTCTCGCTTCTCTTAATCTTTCCTATTGAAAAATTGCATCCCAAACTGGAATAGAAAAATCTACTAAGGCCAAAGTCCTCTAGAAAGTCCAGCCAGAGAAGGAAAACCATTGTGGTGGATATTCTTCAAAACTCTTTTCTACCAACAAGCATGCTATTGTCTAGCAAATCATTACTGGCAAGGCCAAAAATGCAGTTGAGGCCACTTATTTCATCAATTCTATTATCACCACTCCAGTCTGCTCATAGATAGTGAGGAATACCTCCAAGAAGGCCTTTTTTAAGGTTGTGATAAAGAAAAAAAAAATCTTCTTATTGCTACCTATAGAAAGAAAAGGCTCAACTTTGCTTTTAAATACCAGTATTGGACTGTGAAGGACTGGAAGAGGGTTATATGGTCAGATGAGACCAAGATTAATAGGATTGGATTAGATGAACAAGAATATGTGTGAAAAAGGCAAAAAGAGGGACTAATCTCTAGAGAGGTCAAAGATACAATAAAGTTTGAAAAAGGATCACTGATGGTTTGGGGCTACATAGGATGGAATGGTGTGAGAGTTTTGAGTAAGGTTAAAGGGAGAATGAATGCTGAACAGTATGTGGCCATTTTGAAAGAAGAATTATTGCAGAGCATGATGAAATTTGAAATCCCTAAAGAAAAAAAGGAGGTTATCTTTTAGCAAAACAATGATCCAAAGCATACCTTTAGAAGAGCCCAAAACTGGTTTGAGGAGCAAGATATCAAGCTTTTGGATTGGCTTGCTTAGTCTCTAGATATCAATCTTGTTGAAAACACTTGGAATCATCTCAAAATATGCCTTTCAGATTATAAAAAGGCTCTTTTAGGAGCTCATCAATTATAGGATAGGGTAATAGTAGAGTGAGGGAAATTTTCTGTGAAGGAGTGTCAGAAATGGATAGAAAGTATGCCCAGAAAGATTCAAGCAGTTATAAAGGCAAAGGAAGGTCATCCAAGTATTACAGTAGGCAACAAAATTGTTACAATATTTGACCCTAATGCAGTGCACAAAGCACACTGCAAACACTAGTGTGAATTTCACCTAGGTATAGTGAGATGAAATAAAGTAGACACCCTTAGCTACAAATCACTCCCTAGGTTCATGTCATTTGGACCATTGGATGCAAAGATATTTTTATTTTTATCCAGTCATGTCATTGTAACAGTTTTGTTGCTGATATTAGTTATATTGCAAATTAGTATAAAGTGTATCCTCCTTTGGCTTGAATAACCTCCTGGATCCTTCTGGGCATACTCTCAATCAACCTCTGACATTCCTCTACCCCAATCTCATATCACTCTTTCACAATCCTCTTTCAAAGATGCTTTATTCCTTTTGCTGGCCCAGAATATCCTACTAGCCTTTTTTTAAAAAGAAACCATAGATGCTCTATGGGATTCAGGTCTGGTGATTAAGCAGGCCATATCATGACCTCATATCCATGGTCTTGAAACCATTCCTTGGCCTTCTTGCTTGTATGTTTGGGGTCATTATCTTGCTGAAACAGAATCTCTTTTGAAGAAAATTCATAAGTTTGCAGGGTATCTTGAAACTTATTCTCTAAAATCTGCACATAAAGGTTAGCATCCATCCTACCATCAATCTTGCAAGCTGTTCCAGCTTCTTCCCAAGTCATACAGCCCCATGTTATCACTGAACCACCTTCAAACTTGACTGTACTCTCAACAAGCCTATCACTAAGATCCTCTTCTGCCCTTTTCCACACCCATTTCCTACCATCTGATCCAATATGGTTAATTTTGGTCTCATCAGACCATATACAGTGACAAGCAAAACCATTACAATGTTTTGTACTTTTGTAATATACACAATGTAGTGCTTGAGTATGTGGGGATTTTGGTTAGGTGTGATGGAGGTGTAGGAGGCATGGACTCTTGGCTACAAAATGGTGCCTTGATCATGTGATTTGGTCCACAGCATGGGAAGATATGCCTAAAGTAATTCAGACATGTCATTGTAACAGTTTTGCTTCTTTGGTAATAATTAGGGTATTTTAGAAATATTAGTACTTGGTATAACCTCCTTTGGCTTTAAGCACTGCCTCAACTCTTCTAGGCATGCTTTCAATCAAATCCTGACATGTCTTAGCTGGTATCTTGTTCCATTCCTCTACAATTTTTCTCCACAACTCCTCTATTCCCTTAGAGGGGTGCTTATACTCTGCAAGTCTCCTTTTTAGGTAACTCCATAAATGTTCTATGGGGTTGAGGTCAGGAGACTGTGCAGGCTATATCATGGTCCTAAATTCCTGTTCATCTAACCACTTCTTGACCTTCTTGCAAATATGTTTGGGATCATTGTTTTGCTGAAAAATGATGTTAGGAGGATTGAGACCATGATATTCAAGGGAATCTAGGAGTTCATCCTTCAAATTTTGAAGATAAAGGTCTCTATCCATTCTACCATCAATCTTAGCAGCATAGCCAACTCCTTCCCAGGCCATACAGCCCCAGATCATGATAGAACCTCCACCAAACTTGACAGTACCTTGTATTAATCTATCACTGAGCTTTTCTCCTGACTTTTTCCAAGCCTATTTGCAACCATCTGATCCTAAATGATTGATTTTGGTCTCATCTGACCAAACCACCTACTTCCAGTCCTCCAGAGTCCAATCTTTATGAGCATAGGCAAAGTCCAAGTGTGCCTTGTGATGTTTGGCAGAAAGTAGAGGATGTTTGGACTTGACTATGGCCTTCATTCCAGCTTTCTTCAAGTAGTGATGAGTAGTACTTGGATAGAGAGGCTGGTTGATTATATTTGAGAGAGTTTTGGTCACTTCAACAGCAGTCTCTGCCTTCTCAGTAAAGATAAGATAAATAGCATAATGAATATTGGCAGAGGAAAGCTTGATTGGACGACCTCCAGTAGACTTTTGCAAGTTAGAACACTTTTTGGAATAAAGCCTAGATATAGCAGCAGTGCTAATACCAGTGGCAAAGGCAATAGAGCAAATATAATGACCAGCATCAAGCTAGAAAAGGATGATATTCTGTTGAGTAGTGGGAAGGGATCTCATAATGGTGATGGTTGAGAATAAAGAAGTGTGGAAACAATTTCAAGCTCAGACATGATATTTACATGTGTATCTTTATTTATATAACTAAACAATAGCAAATAATCTCTTATTTGATTGAGATCCTATCATAGATAATAAAAGAAGCAAAACTGTTATAATAACATGTTTGAATTACTTTAGGCATATCTTCCCATGCTATAGACTGAATCACATGATCAAGGCACCATTTTGTAGCCAAGAGTCCATGCCTCCCACACCTCCACCACACCTAAGCAAAATTCCCACATACTCAAGTGCTACATTGTGTACATTACAAAAGTACAAAATATTGTAATGGTTTTGCTTGTCACTGTAACATGCTTCCAATCATCCACAATCCAATGCTGATGGCTTAGAGCAAATCCATTCTTGCTATCTTGTGATGCTTACAGTGACTCCAAAAAGTGTTCCAATCCCTAACCCCAAACCAGCACCCTGCAATCACCTATGGAAATTTCACTTAGCTTTGGTGAAGAAGAATAATGTACAAACTCTTGGCTATATATTATGTCACTGGGTCATGTGACCCAGCTCAGGGGCTATTGAAATACACCACTTTTAAAACAGCAATACCATTGGAACAGTTTTTGGACTTTAATAGTGATATGGGTATTTGGTATATATCAGTACTTGGTATATCCTCCTTTTGCCTTAATCACTGCCTGGATCCTCCTTGGCATGCTTTCAATCAACTTCTGACACTCCTCAGCTGGTATTCCCTCCCATACCTCTTGAATCCTATCCCATAACTGATGAATTCCATTGGAAGAGTTTTTATACTCTGCTAGCCATCTCTTGAGATAAACCCAGAGATGCTCAATGGGGTTGAGGTTAGAAGACTGTGCAGGCCATACCATAGTCTCAAAATCCTGCTCTTCCAGCCATGCCTTCACCTTTTTACAGGTATGCTTGGAATCATTGTCCTGCTGAAAGATGATATCAGATGAATTGAAATCATGATACTATAGAGTATTTAGCAGCTCATCCTTCAAAATTTGAAGGTAAAGATCCCCATTCATCCTACCATCAATCTTAGCAGTATAGCCAACTCCCTTCCAAGTCATACAGCCCCATACCATCACAGAACCTCCACCAAACTTGACCGTACCTTGTACTAGCCTGTCAATAAGCCCCTCACCTGGCTTTTTCAAAGCCCATTTGTGCCCATTTGATCCTAGGTGATTGATTTTGGTCTCATCATACCATATAACCTTCTTCTACTCCTTAATAGTCCAATCTTTGTTAGCAATGACAAAGTCCATGCAATTTTTGCAATATCTAGCAAAGAGTAGATGGCAATTGGACTTAACTACAACTTTCATCCCAGATTTTTTCAAGTGGAGGTGGATGATGTTGGGATGGAGAGACTGGTTGGTGATGGTTGAGAGTGTTTTGATCACTTGGACAGCATTCTCAGCCTTCTGAGATGAGATAAGGTAAAGAGCATGTCAGATATTGGCAGGGGAAAGCTTTGATGGACAACCTCCAATAGACTTTTGAAGGTTAGAACACTCTTTAAAATAAAGCCTGGATATAGTGGCAATGCCCACACCAGTACTAGATGCAATGGAGTGGAGGAAGTGACCAGAATCAAGCTAAGAGAGGATAGTATTCTGCTGAGTAATAAAAAGTGATCACATGATGATAGCAATAAAGAAACAAGAAGCATGAGAATGTTTTAAAACTCAGATATCATGTTTAAATGTATATCTTTATATATATCACCAAACAAGACCAAATAAAGTCATATTTGGTTGAGATTCTGAATCTCATAATAAAAGTCCAAAAACTGTTCCAATGGTGTTGCTGTTTTAAAAGTGGTGTATCTCAATAGCCCCTGAGCTGGGTCACATGACCCAGTGATATAATACAGTGGCTCAAATAAGTGTCCCAATGTTGGGGCATTTTGGAAAGACTTGACATTTGCAAAAAAACTAAAATATATCAGCTTTAATCCTTGCAGGATCATAAATAGCCCTGACCCCTGCCCTGAAGATAAGCCCTTAGTCATGTGATTTGATTGCCATGTGATTGAGATATAACCATTTCAAAATGACATGTCATTGGGACACTTATTTGAACAACATCTCTACTCTACAATTTTAGTACTTTGTATGCCCTTCCTTTGCCTTTATCACTGCCTCTAGTCTTCTAGGCATGCTTTCTATCAATCTTTGACATTCCTCAACCTCTATCTTGCCCCATTCCATATTGATCCTTTTCCAAAGCTCCCAAACCCCTTTTGGTGATGTAGTATAGCTATTAAGCTTCTTTTTAAGTATTTGCCAAAGATGTTCAATAGGATTAAGATCTGGAGATTGTGCTGGCCAATCAAGAACCTTGATATCTTGAGATTCTAGCCACTCCTGGGCTCTTTTAGAGGTGTGCTTGGGGTCATTATCCTATTAAAGATAATATTCTCCTAAGGGATTTCAAAATATTCCATGGTAGAAAGCAGATTATCCTCCAAAATGGAGACATACTGCTCAGCATTCATCCTCCCTTCCACCTCTGCAAGAATTCCCACTCCATTCCAGCCCATGTATCCCCAAACCATCAAGGAACCTCCTCCAAACTTTACTATTTCCTGTACCTCCTTGTTTTGCAAAGGTTTTTCTGCCACTTTCCACACATACTTCCTTTCATCTGATCCAATCCTGTTAATATTGGTCTCATCTGACCAAATTACCCTAGTCCAGTCCTTCACAGTCCAGTGTTAGTGCTTGAGAGCAAAGGCCAACCTATGTTTTCTATGCCTAACAGATAGGAGTGGTTTCTTTTTCTTGACTACAGCCTTTAGAGATGCAGACTTTAGCATATTGCAAACAGTTTGGGAAGAAACAGGAGAGGAGAGGGCAGAATTGATAAGATGGGTTGCCTGGATAGCATTTTCAACCTTGCCAAAGATAATACTAAAGACAATTCTTTTTCTGTTAGCAGGAGAAAGCTTGGAAGGACCTAATTTGATGTTTTCCATGCTTGTGAAACAACCCTTGACTACTAGCCTGGAGGGGCATAGTAGGCTTAGATCACTTCAATAGAGAGAGGTAGAAAAGAAGTGCCAATCAGCCTGCAAGCATTAAAGCATAGTGGTAGAGAGACTGAGTGGAGTGCTCAAGGGGAAACACCTGTTATGATTTGTTTCTTTTTTTATCTTTAACGAACTCTGTTTCCTTTCGCAATGACCTAATCATACCACATGACTTGACTACCACTTGCTTGGTCATCGCTTATTCCTCTATAGTTCCAGCCAAGTCCTTCGACTTCGATGACTTGTTCTTACTTAGTCATCTTTTCCACCATATTCCTTGACATTCTATGACCGGCCCTGAACCTGTTGAGGGCATATATATATCCTTTTATCCTCTCCCATGTATTCCTCATGCTTGATCTCTCTTCTTGTACCTTGACTACCACTTGCCATCGAGTACAACTAATCAAGCATCTCTGTTTCCTTTCTCTCGTCCCTTGCCCCCTTGACAGTTCGGTTACTACCTAAAGTAACCTCTCCTCATTACAAGAAACATTGTCGCCTCCCTTGTGGGCCTTTGATCCCAAGGACCTTGGCAGCCTCCCTCATTGTCCATAGAACATGAGGACCTTGGCACTCCATCACGTCTGTGTGACTGTACCCTTGACTCTGCAACCTTGTTGCCTCCCTTGTGGGCCTTCGATCCCAAGGACTCTGGCAGCCTCCCTCGTTGTCTGTTGAATACGAGGACCTTGGCACTCCGTCACGTTTCTGTGACTGTACCCTTGACCCTGTGACATCCTTGAAGGGCTATGACTGACTCTACCCGAGCTAGTCATAACAACACCAAGAGAACTTGACTAAGGTTCTCTGGTTAGCTCTTGGGCCTTTATATACTACTCTAGGATTTGTACATGTTTGTACCAAATCTACTGATAAGTATCTATATATGGTAAGTAGAGTTCCATGTGATTTCCAGCAAGGCAGTGTGCACAGGTCTTGTGCATAGCCGAGCAGTGTCTTGCATACCCAAAGACATGTATCAAGTGAGGCATAGTTCCAAAGGCAATGAGGTGTAGCTGGGTAAGATCCATAGGCAGTGATGAGGCAGTAGGGCATAGCCTCAAAGTTTAGCTGTGCACTGGTGAGCATTGCCTCCTTATCTCTGACTCCCTATGACTTGAATGGGAAGGTTATGATTGGAAGATAGCAATAATAGCTGACCACAGCTTGAAAGTAATTTGAATAGTGTGACAGCATATGGCTGATGGGAGCGGCTGATGACTATCTTGAATGACAAGTCCAGCTGATGCCATCAGATTTGAAGAAAGAGGATGTAATCATAATTAGTCAACAAGGAAATGAAAAAGTAGAGACTTAGCATTGACATGCTATGTTGATAACATCACATAATGTGAAAAGATAAGATTAGATGGCAAAAAAGGTAGTGTTTGTAACAGCTTGGATGAATCTCTTTGATAACCCTGGCCACAATAGACTTCCCTAGACCAGTTTGGGAGAATATCTTCCTAGCAGAAAGGCCAGATTCAAAGAAAAAGAGGATATTGGCTCTAGCATAGGTAGAAATAGGCTTTATGGTAAAGTAGGATTAACTGGATAGAATCTCTGCCCTTTATAGTGCTCAGGGTTATGTAAGTTACATAATGAGACAGGGTTGAAGCACAGCATCCATTAGAACATTATGTTATTTACCAAATGATG
>JBBPMS010000069.1:45956-67870 GCA_038090435.1 Phylloporus scabripes | reverse complement strand
TGGGCGCTCTACATCTACTCACCTACACCAGATCCCATCGTCTGCGTCAATGTGCTCACATTTTTCCATGCCAACGGCCGCGGCAGCGAGCTCAAGAAGACCTTTGACTGGGTCCACGGTGTTCTGAAAAACCGAGCGTACACCAATGGCACGTACTACTACTGCGGTCCGGACACCTTTCTCTACTTCCTCTCCCGCCTGCTCTCCATATCCACCTACGCGCGGCAGCGCCTCGGCCCGCTCTTCACGAAACGCGTCACGGAGCAGTTTGGCACCGAAGGGGACGCACTCGCACTCGCGATGCGGGTCCACGCGGCCGCCGCCGTGGACGTGTGCGACGCCCGGGACTATGCGCGACTCGCGCGGATGCAGGGGGCGGATGGGTCGTGGCCGGTGGGGTGGGTGTACAAGTATGGCGCGACGGGTGTGCTGATTGGGAATGTGGGGTTAACGACGGCGTTGGCGGTGTCTGCGATGCGGCGGTACAGGGAACTCGAGCTTTGCCTCCGTTCTTGTGATTGAATGGCTCTTTAGACCTTGTACACTACTGTGTGGTGATGGTAAGTCTCGAAGTACTACAATGTCGATGAATCTGTCGTTCAACCCACGACCTGGTGACACTATCGGTTTAGGGTACGGTGCAAAAGTCAGCCCGAAATTTTTACAGAGTTATTAACACTCTACATCGGGGTGGTGAGTGATTAATATTTTTTCACGAGCTATTAACTGCATTGTTTTTAATTTGTGAAAAATTAGTTTCTCACTGAGTGAATAAATATTTCGTAGTGAAAAACCGCGAAAATTTACCAGTCCCAATCTGGATCACCACCATCAATGCTAGGAGGCTCCTCAACGTGCGCCGACATCGTGTCACGCTGCATAGTACCAGGAGCAGGTATAGTAGTAAGGATGTCAAGTAGATAAGGGGAGTCAAGATCAATATCATCGTCTGTGCACACATCCGGGTCGCTGGGGTGCACTCTGCCGCTGAACTGGTCCATTGTCAAGTCTGAGTCAGCCTGGCCAGGGTCTGGATAGATACTGTCATCCAGTTCATGATCATCGCTTGAACTCTCAACATCTGGCTGTGTTGTTGTTGATGCGTCTGTTCTTCCTGTCTTGAGAAAGTCTTTGTAGACGTCGCGGAATTTCGCAGTTTGGCGGTATGGCGCCTTGCGTTGTCGAGGCTCCTATTTCAATAAAAAATTATGTTGATACCTTAATCCGCCAGCTTTTTGTCGTGAAAATAACGGATGTGAAGTTCTCACTGATGCTTCCCAGGCTCCCAGGGCTTGACACTTAGTCACACTTTCTAACAGTCCAAAAGTAAGTCGACTTTTTCACAGTGGTTATTCACAGGAGTTAATAACAATCGACTTTTGCACCGTACCCTATATTTGACACCCGATATTGTAACTTTCTAGCGCGAACTGATCAATGGCGGAATTTGCTTCGGATCGCTCGGGCTCAGTGACTCGATATCTTTTATCAAGATTGAACCTCTTGACGAAACTAGCTGCCATTTGCCAAACATTCAAAGAGCCCGCACTGGGCGTACTTTTGGGAGGCGTTATCCGACCTCTCTCCTCTAGCTCGGTGTCTCCCTGATGCATGCGGTTTCGACGAAGTAGTATGCGCTAGTTTTCATTGTTGGTATCACAAACTTTGACGTACGCTAGTTCGGTGGTACCGCAGACCGACCCATTGAGGTTCAAGGGTTTGGTTGTCGTTGTTTCAGAGTACACTCCAGGACAGGATGTTCGAGAATATTGGACCACTGCGTGCCCATACATCCTCGCTCGTTTGGTGTTCTCCAGCACACCTTGGCAATGGAAACCACGATAGAGGAGTTCGTGCCTTACATTGGTTGACCTTCTCTCCTGTGAAGACTTGGGCAACCTATGCAAAATAGAAATCGACGTCGCACGGTCTGTGAACCTAACAGACGCCGACATGCACGATCTAGTGGCTACATCGTCTCAACTGGAAGAACTGGACATCAACGACAACTGGGGTTGGAAAGTGGACAGCGAGGGTGGGATCGCACTCAGTGGACTAGTGCAACTTTTGCGACAAGGTCCGTCCCTGGGACATGCGTCCTTTGTGATCGATGCGCATCTCGTGCCCGAGTTCTATCCGGAATATAGATCGGTGTGAAGGCGCTCAAACTGAACGTTTGGTCTCATTTTAAACTAGAGAGGATTCTGTAGACGAATAGATTGTTGGAGAAAGTGTGCAGGACTCTAAGTTGAACACGCTCTTTCGTCTCCTGGGGGATGTAGCGTAGTACTAGGATGCGGCGTGAATCTCATCACTATGGACATCCGGTAGGCTCACTCGTCGAATTCCCGACTCCTACGGTATTTTATTAGAAGGTTCTGTCTGCAGGAAACGCGGAACTATTCATTACATTTGCCAATTCGGTGACTTAAGCTATCCCCAACTCTACACTGCCTCCTTCATGTCACTGCCCTTTGGAACTCGCTCTTGCTCGTGGCCGGTAATCTGAATGTGGCGTCCCGTATCTCGTTCCTCGCGTTTGAAAATAACCAGTGCCCGTCGAAAACTTGATGCATGACGCTACAAGGCGGGAACAGAAAACCGTTTATTGTGCCGTTTTGGCGGCGTCATGATGTCACAGTGTGAGGTGATCATTTCTCAATAGTTAATTTTGACAGACCCCTTGTTTCAAGGTCGGACTCCCTGTTACCGAGAGGGTGGTCCTTGGCATCTGCAAAGCCAGAAAGTAACGTTATCGCAGAAGACCATTTGAGCATTCTGATTTGTCAAAATGTGTCGAAGCGAGACAAACTTAGCTAAATGGGGACATCTTCCTCATTTGAAAGCATAATTTTCACGTTTTCTGCGTGACTTTATGGTTGTCTGATGCTTCTCGCTCGATGCTGTTTGGGGTATTTGCCGATCATTTATGCTATGTGGGTGACCTTAGTAGTCCTCACCACTGGGTCGACTTGCTTCCTGATCCTCACAGCATCCGAGTTGTTCAGCTCCCCGACGGGTGGTCGGCCTTTCTTCTGTCTCCCTAGGATGACAGGAGCTTAATGCTTTTGGGCGGAGTCGCTACAAGAAGAGTCTTAAACCATCGAAAACCTGGCGTACACAAACCGAGTCCGTTGAAGTTATGGTCCAGACACTTTCTTTTCCCACCCCGGTGCGGCCCACAATCCAGCCGTCCTTGACGCATATCTTTTTAGACGAGCCTCCTCAAGCTACCTCGTATGGCCGTGCCCCTTGTCTTACCTCGGAATCTAAGATAAACGGTACCGCATGCCGGATTAGCAACAAGCTCTAGGTTCGATCGGCTCGGCTCGGGGATTCGAACCAGCTGGGGCTGTACAACACTACCTAGAGAGCTCAGATAGCCTTCCAACGGAAAGCGCCTCGGCTTCAAATTCGCCCCAGGGTTTCATAGCCTTCGGAACTCGGGATCAAAGTGATAGTCGTGCCCGCCCCTTGATGTATTCGGTACGGAAATCATTCCTGTTGTATATCAGGAACTATTCAGGCTGTCGCATTAGTTCAGTCTTCCTCGCCTAGACATCCTCAGAAGATATGGCCGCAGCCGATGTTTATTATCCTACAGAACCCACTCAAGTATCACGCCCTTCCGTCTCCGTCCCATCCACTTCGGTGTCTCTTCTCGCCACTCCCACTTCCTTCAATGCAGACACCCTCCCTATCACTGTTCATGATCGCAAAATTGATAACATAATACTCGATATTGGCGATGTATTATTCACTTGGTCAGCCAAAACAGGTACTTCCGTCTCTCCCGGAACCCTGGGCAGGATTTTGCATTCAGTCACTTGGTTCGAGTACGAGAAGGGCAATATCGACCAGGAGGAAACTTACCGCCTGGTCGCCGAAGAATTTTCTCTAGATGCATCCGAAGTAGGCGCCACTTTTCGAGCAGCTTCGGACACTCTTCAGATCAACCATTCCATGTTCTCCCTCCTCCACGAGCTCAAGAGAAACAGTGACATCAGGTTGTATGCCATGTCCAATATTTCCGCCCCAGACTGGGAGGTTCTCCGCAATAAGGCTCGCCCAGAGGACTGGGCTCTGTTCGATCATATCTTCACATCTGCTGCGGTGCACGAGCGGAAACCAAACCTTGGTTATTACCGTCATGTCCTGGAATCCACTGGAATTGATCCTAGGCGTACTGCCTTTGTGGATGACAAGGTGGAAAACGTCGTATCTGCGCAGTCCTTTGGGCTCAGGGGTATCGTCTTCACGTCACTCGACGAAGTCCTGAGTGAGCTGAGGACGCTTTTGCGGAACCCGATCGTCGATGGGGAGAAATACCTGCGCGATCATGCGAAGCAGATGCATTCTGTCACTAACTCGGGTGTAATCGTGGAAGAAAACTTTGCCCAATTACTCATTCTCGAGGCTACGGGCGATCCAAGCCTTGTTGATTATACCGAGCATCCACGTCTATGGAATTTCTTCAAATGTATGCCTTTGCCACTTATGTTTCAGAGATGATGGCTGACTGTTTGTGCTAGCTGCCCCGGTCCTTACTACCGCCACCTATCCCTGTGATCTCGATACAACGTCCCTCGCATGTACGATATTAGATCACTACTCACCGGAAGTGAAGGACGATATCATAGACGAGATGCAGAGACTTAAAAGCAAAGACGGCATCATCCAGGCATACTTTGACGTCACACGTCCTCGGATCGGTAAGTCGGATACTCTTCTGCCTCCAGCACACCTACTGACTGCCGGCACGCCGTCCAGATCCCGTCATATGCACCAATATACTCACCTTTTTCTACGCCAATGGTCGTGGAAGCGAACTAAACGAGACCTTTGACTGGGTCCATGCTATCTTGAAAAACAGGGCGTACGTGAACGGGACCATTTATTACTACAGCCCAGACACGTTCCTGTTCTTCCTCTCCCGCCTGCTGTCCAAGTCGGTGGACGCGCGTAAACGACTCGGCCCGCTCTTTGCAGAACGTGTCGCGGAGCAGTTCGGTTCCCCGGGGGACGCACTCGCGCTCGCGATGCGCATCCACGCTGCTGCTGTGGTCGGCGTGTGTGATGCGCGAGACTGTGCTCGGCTTGCGAGGATGCAGGAGCCGGATGGGTCGTGGTCGATGGGGTGGGCGTACAGGTATGGAGTAACAGGCATTTTGATCGGGAACAAGGGTATGACGACCGCGTTGGCGGTGTCGGCCGTGAAACGGTGCAGGGAGCTCGAGCTCCGCCTAGGCCACTCTCTTGATTAGTCTGTACTTGCACTACATTGCATCTTTGTAGATCTGGTCCTGCTGTGTTCAGTCGTCATCTGGCTAGGGCCACCCTTACGCTCCACAATCGCGTAGAGTTCCAGTACAGTGCTATCATTGAAACGCGACCACTCGCATACATTTCAATCTACTTCCATATCTCGCCATGATAAAAAAAAATCTGGAGTAAAAACTGTAGCTATATGCCAATTGGATGCTGACAAAAAGAAAGAAAAAACGAGTAGGAGAGAGCACGAGTACTAGATTGAGATTTACGATGCAGGGACTGGGATAATGTAGTGCAAGGTTTAAAAAGATGTGCTAACATGCAGGACATGATTGAGGGTTCTGTAATATCTTAACAGTCATGGACGAAAAAAAAAGAACCATAAAATGACGCTCAATCTAGAGACGTCAAGAGGACATGCAAGCAAAAAGGATGAGAGAAAGTACTGACCGTCCGTGGAAGAGGCTCAGCCTTCATCCACAAGAGTGTCTCCTTTAATAGTCTCTCCATTAGCGTAACCAACAAGACCAGCATTCGCGGGAATGACATATCGTGGCGTTGTGGCGTTAAGCTGAGACTGGCTTGGCAGGGCACTGCGAGGAAGGTTTGCTAAACCAGGGGTAACTAACTTGAGAGCCCTGGGTTGATGTGTATTCCAGCGTGAGAAGCTCGCACCGAGTTTGTCATCGAATCCGCGGAAATGGGTAGTCCCATGCACTGGCGCTGAGATCATGGGCGAGTATGGAAGAGGAGTGCTTGGAGAGAAAGAAGATACATGTAAAAGCATAACAAATTCCTGTGTCGCATTAGTGAGAGCTACCATCTTGGAACGGAGATCTGGAAAGACTGCGTGGGAGGAACCATACGTCTTGATGAAGTTTGACAACTTTACAACAATCTGCAGCAAAATGGAGATGTTAGCCAGAGCAGCGTGAGGAAGACGCATCTGGGCAGGCAAAGGCAAATCGACGCACCTTGACGAACAGGTGAGCATTGTCCCGTAAAGCCCTCGTGTCAGCAGTCGGGTCCCCGGCACGTACGGTAACAATATTCACCCGCAGACGTTCGGTGACAATCTTGGCCTTGTTAATCGAATCACGGAAATCGCCGCTCAGTCCTGGTGTTTCTGACATGGACTCTACCATCTCTTGCATGAGTTCCCATGTCGCTGGCGCCGAATCCACCGCAGCCTCCATGGAGTTCAAGGCGTCGTTGTCAACGAGCGTTCTCGACTGTGGAATTTCAAGCGTCGGTTTTCGCACGGGAAACTGAGGTAGTGAAGATGAAGATGAAGTCATCATCGATGCTTGAGAGGCTTGTCGTGAGTGGTACTCATTTCGAGTCGTTCGTGTGGGACGGGATTGCGGTGCCGACAGTGGAAGCGGGACATGGGTCGCTCCACCTAGTGTCGAAGCGCCAAGACTAGAAGTAGACGCAGAGAGGGGTGCAGTTGGACCTTTTTGACCAGTGCGCCGAGTTGATGGCGATATGCTACTCGAGAGGGCTGGTGGCAGCGGCGGGTCGATGGATGGTAGTGACTTTCCGATCTCCACGTCCTTTGAGCTAAACGACCCAGCATGCCGTCGAGTAGTGCGAGCTCTTCCTAGAGGAGTAGGCGTGGGGCGTGATCTTGCAATGGGAACATTGTGCTGGAACCCAGAGACATTGACTGTAGGTGATGAGGTATCGATATTCAAGGCATGGCTTTTCGTCTTGCACGGGATTCGGCGAGGATCTGACAAATACGGCTTAATGGCTTCAACGTGAGGGATCATACTTCGCCACGCATGTGATATCTCTGCAGCTGCTCCATAAAAGATGAGGACAAGTGAACGCATATATCGGTCGTCATCTCTTGATGCCAGAATCTTGAGCTGGAGGGAAAGCATTGCAATTGCCTTTCCAAACACGGCAGCTGAGTCCCTAGTGCTCTCTACCAAGGCCCTGCATAGCAGTGGGGGAGGTGTGGTCTTCTTTGCAACAGAATCAAATCTTTCAAGAGCACCGTTAAGCTGGGTCATGTAAGTGTATGCCGGGTCAGTGACTTTACGAAGGACCGACGAGAGCTTCTGGTCAATTGTATAGGTGATGTAGTGAGAGAGCGCCTGGTACACTTGAGAAACGGAGAAATAGAGGGAACGTGCGCATTCAACCAGGGAGCGCAGGGGAGGAGGTAGGTTGCCGGCGATCGCATTGGCAGGTAGAGCGGAGAGACGCTTGAAATAGGCATGGCGTTCAATGTCGGGCACAGGATGCGGGCGCTCTGCGGAGGTAGGCGATGCTGAAGACGGAGGTGTTGTCGTGCACTGCTTCTGGATCTTCTGCAGTCGTGGACATCCCTCAGAGGACGAAGACGACGAGTCTTGCCGACACACTAGATTGGAGGACATGATGAGGTCGTCACGTGGTATCCCGTTGGTATGTAAAGGCGGTGCTGGCGGAATATTCGATGGTGCAGAGTCGGGGGACTGTGCATTGTGCACGTAGTCGCCGGTCCGAGATGATGTGTGAAGGTCTGGAATACTCTTCCTACCGAACAACGCAGGGCGACGATCGCGACTGATGCGTGCGAAGGAACCGTTTCTTTGATGCTGCGTGGCACGAGGTACGGCAGTGTGATCGTCATCAACAGATGATACGGACTCTTCAGGGGTCGGCAAATAGCTTTCAGGGGAGGCGGAACGCAGGGGCGAGTCGTACGGTGGTAACGGACCCAACCGAAGAGGCGGTGGTCGTTCGAAGCGAGAACCGATGGCCGGTTTGGGTGGCATAGGAGGTAGAGGGTCTACAGAGAATGCCCGAGCATGCGGCGTGGGCCCGCCCGAAGAGTCATCCTCTCCTAGTGCCGCCCAAGATTGTATGCTCTGATCGCTGAAAGAGGGCCTGAGGGACAGCATCAAGTACGACCGAACGATGCTTACATGGAATGATTCAGAGCAGCACGCTCGCTCATAAGCGAGTCCACGCTGGGCTTGGGTCTGACATCTGGACGGGGCTGGCTGTTTTCGCGTATCCACTTTTGCAAACCGAGGATCCAGTCCTTGCCGGGATGTGGATTGTCAGGGGATTCGATGGTTGCCTGTGGCGGCCATTCAATGGGGTTATGGTCTATCGTGAACACATCTAGAGAGCCAAAGTCGGCGAGATAGCCTGGCAGGCGAGTGATCCTGTTGCGTGAGAGGGAGAGGACCTAGGAAGAGACTCAGTGGCGAACGACGGCTTGCACAAGGCACGCACGCGAAGCTTTGAGAGCGAGCCTGGCTGGGCTGGGAGGCGTTTTATCTTGTTCCTGCTGATGTCGAGGATCTCTAGGGAGGGCATGACGGTCAACTGTAGCGCGTGAGGGGGTTGAAAGCAAAAGGGGGAGGGCGGGACTGACGACATCCGGGAAGACGGAAAAGCAGTTGTTCTTGAGGTTAAGATACCGCAGACGCGACAAGAGCGCAAACGCCGTTGGGAGGGTTGCGAGACGGTTGTGGCCGAGTGCGATTCTGATGTGGATTGAGCTGGCGCGGTGCGCGGTGGCAGGAAAAGACGGACCTGGTGACGTCTGGAGAGGATTCGGACCTGCCCGCGGTCGCGAGACGCTCTGCGCCGTCCTCGCCGACATCGGCGAGTGTTTTGTGGGTGAAGTCGAGTGTCGCGCCGTTGTCGGGCGAGTTGGCGAGTGCGTCGGCAAGGTGGCGGTCGGTGAGCGACGCTGGTGGCGACGTCGATCTCTGTCTGGTCGTCGGGAACGGCGACGCGCGCGGGACGACACGGACAGCGTCCGGTGCGGACATGAGAGGGGAGAGTAAGATATGTCTTGGCGGTTCAAGTCGGTTGCGACCGGTGGTTGAAAAGATATGCTAATACAGAGTAATTACAGGAGGATTTCATCTAAAACCACATTGAGACGGAGAAGCTCTCATCCTCGCTCCGCATGGCGTGCCACCACCCCGGGGGGAAGAACAACATGTCGCCAGGGCAGAGCGTCACGCAGGAGGCCTGGCTAGGCACAGCGTCCCAAAACAAGGGAAAGCCTGATCGGCAAGACTCAAACACATCGACCTGAGACGTATTGCTCATAAGCTTGTTGTCAGCATCAGCTGGATACATCGCTGCGGCCACATCCGGCGGTGCAATCCAGACTGTCTTGCGGCCCACTACCTGCACTAGGAACAAGTTAACTTCCGCGGGATAAATCAGTGGCAGGCGAGATCACCATAGCAGTTGAAGAACGGGTCCTACGCAACTTTTACTAGACGGACGAGGAAAAAAGGTGTCAACCTGCCGTATGTGCGGGTGTCACAGTGCCTTTGGGTCCGAGCCATGCATTTAGAATTACGTCTTGCGGGGGGTGGTAGGCTGGCGCGTCAAGGGCGGCGTAGACGATGTCGGGGACGATGATGTCGTCCCGCAGCCTGGGAAACTGTGCGAAGAGACTGTGCTGGGCGAGGTAGAGGTGCTGGTCCGGTGATGAAAGCGAGGCGAGAAAGTCGTCCCAGTCGATCAGCCTCTGCGACCAATCATCGGACCTGTAGTCATTCCCGACCTCGACGGGGACTATGCGGCCAGGGCCTGCGACGGAGAATAAGTATGAAAGAGACGCCCATTGATGCACCGCTGGCCAGTCTCGCGCAAACTCACGCAGCACAAACGGCGCGTGGCTCCAGTCCGTTTGGGCCGAGACGACCGATGGGAGGGCAGATAGCACACGCACAGCGTTCGCGCATGTGCACAGCGGCAGGAGGGGATCGGACTGTGCGACGAGCACTGCTGTGGGTGGATGCGAGGGCAAGGCAGTCTGCAGTTGGTGGATGAGCTCGTGTACGATGCGGTCGCGTCGGGTGTCGTCGGTAGCCGCACCAGCGATGATGATAGCACGGTCGAGCGTCGCGATGCACTCTCTGATGGCGTCCTCATCGACAGACGTGCAGGAGAGCACCTTGAGGATGGCGGCGTCGATGTAGAGCATGTGCCAGCGATGGTCGTCGTCGGTAGGCAAGCGGCGGTGTGCATCGACGATAAGCTCGTCGAAAGGTGCGATGGAGGCAGGATCGGCAATGAGCTGGCGGGCGGCGGCGCGGAGGGCGTCGGGGGCGGCGGGATCGTCGAGGACGAGCGACACGTAGGCGGGGAGCATGGTGTGACGTGACATAGTGTGACGCGATTTGTCACGGGGGGGCGAAGATAAAAAGGACACGGGAAGGAACGACCGTGAGAAAGTTCCCCAGACGATCATTTTCCTCCCAAAGTAATCTCATTCCGGCCCGCCACCTCGGCGCAGCCTGTATTCCTTTTATAGACATGACATCTCGGTGAGTCCGCTCGTCCCCCTCCCCGGCCCGGGCTCATCCAGCCTAGCTTGGACCGTCTCCTCCTCCTCCTCGACACCGGATCGTCGTCGTCCGTCAGAAATACTGCGGCCAAACAGCTCGCACAACTTGCAGCGCGATCTCTCATCGCCGACGTTCCCGTCGAGGACGACTTCAAGTCAACCCGCCAGCACGCCATACGCGACACTGCAGCCTGGTCAGAGCTGCTCGCCGTTGTCGCCCGCGTAGGCACCGTTTTTCTCGTCTCTCCCACTCTCATGTTCCCCAGATCCTCCCCTTTCTCCACTCAAAAAGCCACGAGACCAGATCGGCCGCGTCGAATGCACTCTCGCAAATATTCTCCCTCGTGCCCGTATGGCAACCCCAGCTGGACGATGCCAAGTCCCCCATTGACTTTCCACCACCCGAATTCCCCCCCTTCTCTGTCAAGGATCTCATGCACAAGGGCGTCCTCCTCTTAGCCTCCTCCGGAAAAGAGTTTACAAAGCCAACCGGCATACTCGCCAACCCTGCAGAGGTTAAGCGTGCTCGCAAGGAGGCCATGGGTCGCCTCGGTCTCGATTTCCTGGACTCTGTCGGCGGCGCGGATGACATGGACATCGACAAGGAGCTTGCAATCGAGCCAGAAGCAGACACCACCAGCGAAGCCGACCTACAGCTGAAGAGAGAGGACCCCCCACCCTCCGCCTCCCCTATGGAAGTCGACTTCAAGCTCAGGAAGGAACGCTCCCCACCAGCTCGGTCAAACTCCAGCACGCCCGCCGTACCCTCACCGGTTACCCCAGCTGCAGAATCCAACGACCTCAGCGGCCTCTCTGCTCGCGAGCGCAATCGACTCAAACGTAAACGTAAACTAGGCAGTTCGGCCTTCGTCGCCGCTCCGCCCCCACCCCCACCTGGTAGTGGTGCGCGTTATAACGCTACTGCCGCTGGACCGTCTAACAAGTGAGTCATCATCTTTCACCCCGCTTCTTTACCCATTGTTCCGTAGAGCACGCCTTCTCTCTGCCGAGGCACAGGAACCGTCAAAGTCGCGTCTAGACAGTCCAGACCCGTCTGGCAAAGCACCTACAGAAAAAGTCGTCATCGATCCTTCAAAGGGTGGTGCTGTTTCCCCAAAGTCTCCCCAACAGTCGAACGCCCTCGAAGTCCCCCAGGGATCGTGGGTATGGGGTGGAATCGTTGGTCTTCTCGAAGTCGACCTCTTCTCCCCTACATGGGAAACACGTCACGGAGCGGCCATGGCTTTACGAGAACTGCTCAAAACACAGGGTGCATCCGGTGGCATGAAGGGTGAATCGCTCTTTGACGTATGTCTACCCTCTACTGATCATCTTTCAAAGACGGTGTTTCATCGGAAGAGAATGCGCATGCACACGAAGAGTGGTGTAACCACTTGGCCGCGAAACTTCTGTGTGTCTTTGTTCTCGATCGCTTTGGAGACTTTGTTTCCGATCAGGTATGTGACATCAAGCTTTTTTACTCAACTCCGTTCTTAATGCGATCTAGGTCGTGGCACCCGTCCGTGAAACGGTTTCTCAAACGCTTGCTTCTCTGCTGCTTCACATGCCGCTTCGGTCCGTTGGACATGTACATTCTGTTCTTCTGCAAATGATACGACAAGACTTCACCCTCCCATCAAAGGCAAAAGTAGGCAAGAAGGATGATCGAAATCATGTCTGGGAGGTGCGCCATGCCGGTCTCCTAGGGATCAAGTATGAAGTCGCGGTCAGAAGTGACTTGTTTGACGCGCCAAAAGATGAAGAATCAGGCGATGCAGGTAGAGCAATCTTGACAGGCGTCGTGGATGCTGCTGTCCTAGGGTATATCAAATTACTCTAAATGCGTCTTGGTTACTCAATGTCGTATTCAGACTCGGCGATCGCGATGACGACGTCCGCGCAGTGGCTGCCACTTGTTTGTTGCCAGTAGCGAGTCGCATTGTTGAACGGTTACCCGATTCGCTCGACAGAGTATTGGCTGTTCTGTGGACTTGTTTGCGAGACATGAAAGACGACTTGAGCTCTAGTGTCGGTGCTGTTATGGATTTGCTCGGTGAGTGTTTTTCATACCTCATCTCTCTGATCCATCTCACTGTCCATAGGCAAATTGGTTACATACAGCCAAGTTATCGACATCCTTGGTGACCCGAATTTATCGTGAGTGTATAGAGTCTTTTCCACGCGCTAGCTAACGCTCTGATTAGCCTCCCCCTCACAGACCTTGCACCAACATTATTCCCTTTTTTTCGCCACACCATCCCGAATGTCCGTCTGGCTGTTGTTAAGACCTTGTCGTCTTTTATGACAGTGTCATCTCTTCCTCGTGACTGGATAGCAACTCCATTCTTGCGCCTTCTTTTTCAGAATCTTATTGTTGAGGAACGTCCAGACATACGATCTGTATCGCTTGCTAGTTGGAGAACAGCGCTTGAGGTTGTCTCGAACACGCCAGGTTTGATCAAGAAGATAGTGAAGCAACAAACAGTCCTTGAGTGGTACGCGGTCCTGATGACACCGCTTGGCGTTCCCATCGACACGGCGGCTTTTCACCATCCAACGTTTGCGGAGGATGGGCCTGATGGAGCCCCCGAGAGACACAACGTCGACAAGAACATGCTCGCTCAAGACCTGTCACTGATATCTTCGGAACTTATAATACAAGCTCGAATTGCTGCAGCTACCGCGCTTGCCTACTTGATCGTGTACTGGCCACCAAAGGTATGCTGTTATGTACTTGACTGGCAATTGGCCGAAATTTAAACCAAACTCTCCAGTCCGTTGAAGAGCTCTTTCAACCAATTCTCGTTCATTATGTGGACTCGACAAGCATGCTTCAAAAGTTCTTGGCTGCTGCAGTCGCCGAAGAATGGGCATATGCATACGAAATGTTGTCGCCACCCGGCCCAATCCTTGACAACTTCCCCCTTGCTAGCGAACTCAGTGCAAGAGCGCTTGCTTTCCTGCAAGGATCCCCCCCCATCGCGTATCATGAAATGGCATTTACCCTTCACCGCATACATGCCGAGTGCTATTCACTTCTACATTGTTTCTCGAGTGACTGCAAGATTCCCATCTCGCTCATCCCTCACCTCGGGAACGAGATCGACGTCACCGGCACCAAGCCCGAATGCTTTACCATTGATACTGCACGCGAGGCTGTAGGCCCCATGTACACAAAGCTCAAGGAGAGCCTTGGCAGGACGAAGAAGCGCGAGTTGGGTGTCATTGCCGAAAAGAGACGCAAAGTCGTAGAAAGTATTGAGCACTATTCTGAAGTCAAGGCTCAACATGATGCTCGTGTATCGGCTGCATTCGCAGCTGCATTTGTGGCGTTTAGAAGTACGCCAGACAAGGTGAGCCCCGTGGTGAAGGGTATCATGAACGGCATCAAGGCAAGTCGGGGATTGTCGCCATTAGACGATTGCTTAAAAATGCACAGAATGAGGAGAATTTAGACCTTCAGAAACGCTCCGCGGTTGCTGTTGCCAATTTCATTGACTTTTGCGTGCGACACAATATCAGCCAGCCTCCAGACAAGATTGTGAAGAACCTTTGTACGTTCCTCTGCCAGGACGTGGATCAAACGCCCACATTTGCGTACTCGCGGACGATTCATAAAGGCATCCTCACGCTTCAGGCATGGTCCAAGATTGCGGCGAATAAAGGAGGAAAGGAGATACAGGACAAGGGAGAAAGTGCAAAGCTTGCAGATGAAGCCACAAAGACAAAGCTCTCTAGGAGGGGTGCAGGTCTTGCATTTGACCGGCTCTCGGCAAAATTTGGCTCGCGTCTTCTTGAAGCCATCCCAAAGATGTGGCAGTCCATGGCTGGTGGTCTGTTGAGTGCATGCAGCACAGGTACGACCGACTTGTCGCCGACAGTTGTCTGTTCTTATTAGAGTGCTTCCAGAGTCGCCTCAAGAAGCGGATGCCGCTATGGAAAAGCAACACGGGCAGGATGTCATCGATTCCTTGAGCGTTCTCGAGGCCGTTTCGCCTGCGCTGGACCCTGCATTGTGGCCCAAGCTTGCTGAGCTATTTCCACCTATTGCCATTGCGCTTCGCAGCAAGTTCGCGATTATTCGACAGACGGCTTCACGGTGCCTTGCTACCGTTTGTGAGGTCATGACTGCCGAAGCGATGCGATTTGTGATAGAACACCTCGTTCCTTTGATCGGGGACGCAGTCGTGCTCTCGAACAGACAAGGATCCACCGAAGCCATTTATCGTGCGTTACCAGTTTCATGGAAAGGACCTCCACTTACTGCGTCGTGATAGATATTGTACAGAAACTTGATATAAAAGCACTTCCATATGTCATATTCCTTATTGTTCCGGTACTTGGACGGATGAGTGATGCGGACGACGACATCCGATCAACAGCGACGAATACATTTGCGTCGCTGGTGAAGATGGTTCCGCTAGAGGTAGGCATTCTTCATTGAAATTGTATTCATTTTCTCAAATGGTGGATATAGGCTGGTTTACCCGACCCGCCCGGTTTCCCAGAAGAGCTGCTTAAGCGTCGCCAAGAAGAGAGGCAATTCTTATCACAATTGCTCGATGGGAGCAAGGTCGAACCCTACGAGATGCCTGTCAAGATTAATGCAGAATTACGCAAGTATCAACAAGACGGTGTCAACTGGCTTGCCTTCTTGGCCAAGTATCAGCTGCATGGTATTCTTTGCGATGGTGAGCTTTTTTCGCCCATATTATAATTCGACTTCATGAACCATACCATTGGTAGACATGGGTCTTGGAAAGACGCTTCAGTCGATATGTATATTGGCAAGCAAACATGCGGAGCGTGCCACGAAATATGAAGAGACAAAGTCTCCAGACGCAGTTCACCTACCGTCGCTTATCATTTGCCCGCCGACACTCACTGGACATTGGTTCTACGAAATTCTGAAGTACGCAGAAAACCTACGGCCCATCCTGTACACTGGAAGCTCGAAAGAGCGGTCAAAGCTTCTCTCCAAGCTGGCTAAAATGGACGTTGTGATTACCTCGTACGAAGTCGTTCGCAATGATATTGGAAGTTTGGAAGACATTAATTGGCTATATTGCGTTCTTGACGAAGGGCATGTTATTAAGAATGCCAAGACGAAATTGACCAAGGCGGTCAAAGCGATCCAGGCGCAACATCGATTGATCCTGTCTGGGACGCCGATTCAAAACAATGTACTTGAACTCTGGAGCTTGTTTGACTTCTTGATGCCTGGGTTCCTCGGCACGGAGTCGTCGTTCAATGAGCGGTTTAGCAAGCCTATTCTTTCAGGTCGAGACGGAAAAGCGAAGACAGGTGAAGCCGGTAAGTCTATTTCTATTGTGCTCTTTCACGAGACTGAGCTCTGGATTTTCTTGCAGCTGCTTTGGCGCTAGAAGCGTTGCATAAACAAGTTTTACCCTTCCTACTTCGTCGTTTGAAGGAAGATGTGTTGAATGATCTACCGCCAAAGATTATTCAAGATTACTACTGTGAACTCTCAGACCTGCAAAAGATCCTCTACGACGACTTTTCCAAGTCAGAAGCGAAAGCAGAGGTTGAAGGCACCATTCAATCGGCGGCTTCAGGAAAATCTGACGGTGGTCAACAACACGTTTTCCAATCGTTGCAATACCTCCGCAAACTCTGTAACCACCCCTCGCTCGTTCTCAAGACAAACCACGACGCGGTTGAGACGGCTCTAGGCAAAGTTGGCAGTAATCTCGATAGCCTGAGCGACATCCAGCATGCCCCGAAGCTGCAGGCACTACGGTGAGTTGACCCAAGACAAGTATGCCAGTTGCTCATCAACATCCTCAGTCAACTTTTGAGCGACTGTGGTATAGGAGGTTCTGCGGTGAGCGCCGATGGTGGGAAAGCCGAGCCGAGTGAAGGACTTGCAGATTCACCAAGTGGGGTATTCTCCCAGCATCGTGCTCTCATCTTTTGCCAAATGAAGCAAATGGTGGACATCATCGAGAACGATTTGTTTAAGCAGTACATGCCTTCCGTCACGTACATGCGACTCGATGGTGGGACGGACCCGAATAAGCGGCATGCGATTGTCCAGACATTCAACTCGGACCCGAGTATCGACTGTCTTCTTTTGACGACACACGTCGGAGGGCTGGGACTTACCTTGACTGGCGCCGACACGGTCATTTTCGTTGAGCATGATTGGAATCCAATGAAGGATTTGCAGGCCATGGATCGAGCTCACCGTATCGGACAGAAGAAGGTTGTCAATGTTTATCGATTGATTACGAAAGGGACCTTGGAGGAGAAAATCATGGGGTGCGTGCAAGACTTTTAGATGTTGCACTCGTTGCTCATTTATTGCAGATTGCAACGATTCAAGCTCAACATTGCACATTCAGTTGTCACCCAACAAAACGCCGGTCTCTCTACGATGGATACGGACCTCGTTTTAGATCTCTTTAAGCGGACGTCGCAGGAGGAGGATGCGGCAGCAGTAGCAAAGAAGGCGGCAAAGGATGTGAAAGATACGGCTGGGCCTATCAATCAGAAGATATTGCAAGGTCTGGAAGAGCTTCCACCCGAGGACGAATATGAAGGCTTGGATCTCTCGCGTTTCATGGGTTCCTTGGGGATGCAGTAAAGACCAACTGGATCACCATCACTCATTTCATACGGACACTTTTTGGTTTGTTGTTTTCCAACAATATCGCATCTACTATAGCGAACTGTAACAATACATCCAAATAATGTAGACACTAGAAGTCTCTTGTACTATTTGGCTTCAATACACTATAGCCATCACAAGTATGCACCTTGATCACCACATAGCGCTCGTCAGAATCTCTCATCCGTCGACATTTCTGGCTCTTGGGATGATAATCTCGCACGACTGGTCGATCCACCCCCTAAGTGGCTGGCGCGCTCGACAGCGCCAAGATCTGACAAAAGGTGACTCGTCTCTCGTGTCGTTGCTGACGCACTGACCACTGCCAGATGCTTGACGTCTCGACGCGCAATGCGCTCACCAATCGACTGGATCAGTGTTCACGGACAGCCTGGTTGTGACGTCCATAGCGGATGTCACGCTGGGTGCCCAAGTACGCGGCGCACAGACGGGACCAGGCTCCGCCTAAACAACCGAGTCCGTGTGAATCGGGAGCGAGACAGAACCACCTGGAGAGCCGGGAGACCGTGTATGTGTGGGCGGACGAGGACAACCGTCTGGTGATTCTAGTGCGCTTTCGTTTGGCGGTGTGGCTGGTTCGCCGATCCGTGGTTTAGCGGCTGGAGCAGATCGTGTTGGGCGATAGCGTGCAGATCGCGGATATGGGCGCGTTCGATTCGACCCTCGGAGCTTTGTGTTGGCTGCTCGTCCTAACGCGACGGAGGCTGATTGGTTCTGGGCTGGAGACTCGCCTCGAGAGGCGGATGCATTGAGCACGACTACTTGTGTTGCATCTACTATAGTGGAGTGTAATATACATCCAGATAATGTAGACACTAGATGTTTCCCGTACTGTTTGGCTTACACTATGGCGGCGATCTCTGGCATCGGAGTGTCTGAACAACTCACTCAAGTCTTTTCCGCTGCCATCGAGACCAAGAGCGTCCGATTCATCAAAGTCGACATTCAGAACGGTACGAGGATCTGTTCATGACCGAGTGCGCACCTTACTATGTCGTACTCGTCAGAATCTCTTGTTCCAGTCTCATCCGTCGACGTTTCTGGCTCTTTGGACGATGATCTCGCCCTCCTTCAAGAACATCTAGAAGAAGATGTCCCATGCTACATTCTCGCACGACTGGATGATCCACCGTCCGAGTGGCTGGCGATCAGCTACGTGCCAGACAGCGCCAAGATCCGACAAAAGGTAGCTCATCTCTTGTGTCGTTGCTGTGCACTGACCACTGCCAGATGCTCTACGCCTCGACGCGCAACGCGCTCACGAAATCGCTGGGGTCGGTGTTTACGGATAGCCTGTTCGCGACGTCCAAGGCAGATGTCACGCCGGGTGCCTACGCAGCGCACAAACGGCACCAGGCTGCGCCGAAACCGCTGAGTGCGCGCGAGCAAGAGATGGCAGACGTCAAGGCGGCCGAGCGGGAGGCGGGTGCTAGTTATGAGGGCAGCCGCGCGAGACAGAATCACCTTGGGAGCCGGGAGATTGGGTATGTGTGGGTGGAGGAGGCGAAGGAGGCTGTGAGGGCGCTGCGAGCGGGTGAGGGCAACCGTCTGGTGATTTTGGTGCGCTTTCGTTTGTGTTGCTTCCTGGTCGCTGATCCGCGGTTTAGCGGATAAATGAACAGGAGCAGATCGCGTTGGGCGATAGCGTGCCCATCGGGGATGTGGGTGCGCTCGCTGTGAATGTCCCTCCCTCGGAGCCTTGTTTGTGTTGGCTGTTCGTTCCAACGTGGTGGAGACTAATTGGTTCTGTAGCTTATTGTCTGCTTGCTTGGCAGGACGCCTCGCCGAACGGACGGGACATTGGTTGGTGGTTCCTCTGTTGTCGCATGGCTGATACTAACATCGTGGGCTAGCGTTCATTTACTCGTGCCCGAGCACGTCACCAGTCAAATCGCGCATGGTCTACTCGACAGGTGCCCTCGTCATCTTTAGGGAAGTGAGGGCTATCCTGGGCGAGGAACGCGGTTTCGTCCTGGCATCCAGGAAGATCGAGACCTCTGATCCTAGAGAGCTGACTGAAGCCTTTCTCAGGGAGCAACTCAACGTGGGTAATGGGATAAGCGATGGGAATGGTACTGCTTTGGCACGGCCAGCAGCATTGAATACCTCGTTTGCCAGGCCAAAAGGACCAGGAAGGCGACGATAACGCCTTACCCTCAGTTCGGCGAGCGCAAATTACCACGGGATGTCACAGACTGTCACACCATTGAATTCACATTCCGCCAGCGCCGAAGTACTACAATTGATTAGACTATGAATATTTGTACCTAAGGAGCATGCCAGCAATGTCGGAAGTGCGGGCGTGCAAGTCACGAGGATGGAAGGGAGCTGCCATGCTCGAATTCAGGATGAGCCACTCATTACGACGTTCTCCTGGGCATCGCTGAGAAGCCGCGCATCCTGATATGCTTGATGTAGGGAGTTGTGTAGACCATTGAAACGGTCACCGAGTGTTTGGCGGGCCACCAGCAGTACGGTTACTCTCGGATCTCAGGTTATGAAGAATCTAGTTGCTTACCTTGTGAGCCCTTGCCGTTGCATTGATGGTCTTGTAAGTCCCTCAGAGAGTTCCTTGACAACAAGCTCCATCCGGGTCTCATACTCGGGGTCCCCGGTGCAAACTCGCCGTCTTTGGTTAATTGATGGCCCGCCATCACCAGCGATGCGTCCTTTGACGCGCGACTCTTGCATGAGATCGCGTCGCGCGTCCGTGTTTGAGACTCCGCTTCGGCAGGTATTCGGCGAGTGACACCCGCGTGACACAAGCTAATTGCACGATCTCAACAACTACTGGATCATTTTTGCTCGTTCAGCTTCGGAGATACAAGTGTAGTCTAAGAGCTAATATGTGTAAGGTATAATAACAAAAACATCGTGTATCTTGTGTTGCGCCGAATTTGGGTTAATGGATAGTACTTTGTGTATCATAGTATTACCTGGAAGGGTCATGTACCCGACGTTCCCACCAATGGGGCAGCGCAACGGATGAGCTCCGGTGCTCCGGTGTTCCGGCCCTGTTCATTCGAGTTCGAGTCCCCATCTCTCTTGATCCCTATCTAGTTGCCGTCGACGCCAGCGTCGAGTCACCATGTTGGTATTGCGCATACGAGTTCGGAGAGTGGCATTCACCGCGCCCGTTGTTCTCAGACCACGCCTTGTACCGAGCCTCAGAAGCTACAGCACGCCCGTGCGAGCTCCCAGATCAAAGGTTTGGGCATCAGCCGACGAGGCAGTCAAGGGTGTCAAATCTGGCGATGTATTGCTTTGCGGAGGTGAGCCTTCATCTCGTTCAAGCTGTCGCGGTCCTCACTTGCTGGGAACCTCGACAGGGTTTGGACTCGCTGGTGTACCAGGTGCGGGCTAAGTAGTGTGATGGGCGCCATGTATATTCACTAGGGCAGATACCCTCCTTTCGGCTTTGATGAAGCGCAAGGATGTCGCCAACCTCACGGCCGTCTCCAACAATGCAGGGACAAGCGAGAACGGTCTTGGTACGTACAGATTATCCCCTGCACATAAACTAGCAGGCCCAATTCTCGATAGGCAAGTTATTCACTGCCAAGCAGATAGACAGGATTATCGCGTCATACCCAGGAGGGTTAGTTCATTACCTTTACTCTGCACTTACACTGTAACGATGACCGTTGCGGTCTTGTAGGAACAAGTCCTTCGAAGCAATGTATCTCAATGGTCAAGTTTCATTAGAGCTCTGCCCTCAAGGCAGTCTCGTAGAACGCATCCGCGCTCATGCCGCTGGTATACCTGCATTCTACACTCCAACTGGTGCTTCCACCGCAGTTGAGGAGGGCGCAATACCTGTGAGGTACAACGAGGGTGGCTTTGCCAAAGGTATCCAAATACCAGGTATAAAGAAGGAGACGCGTGAATTCGATGGCCGAAAGTACATCATGGAGACCGCCATCACCGGTGATGTCGCGTTTATCAGGGCTTGGAAAGTCGATGAGGTTGGGAACTGTGTTTTCCGGTGGGAGCAAGGGATCGAGTGTCGAGTCGACTGTGTCTGACTGTGTTTTCTCTAGCTTTGCGCAAAACAATTTCAGCACCGCTATGGCGAAGAACGCCAAGTTGACCATTGTCGAGGCAAGTTGGTGATCTTGTCGTTCATTATTGCTATTTACATGTCCATTAGGCCGATGAAATCGTCCCTGTCGGTTCCTTGGATGCGAGCACGATTCACGTCCCTGGTATCTACGTAGATCGTGTGGTTCCTGCAACTGAACCCAAGCGTATTGAGTATGTAACGCTGGCTCCAAGTGAATCAGCAGGAGAAAACGAACCGCTGAGCGGCGAGAAAGCTGTTGCATTGGCTCAAAGACATAAGATTGCCATGCGTGCCGCAAAGGAGATCCAGGATGGTTTCTACGTGAACCTTGGTATTGGTATGCCAACACTTGTGCCTGAACACTTGCCCGAAGGTGTGCACGTTTGGCTGCAAAGCGAAAACGGTGTCCTTGGTATGGGCCCCTACCCTACAAAGGAACGAGTCGACCCGTGAGTGTGATTCTGGGATGCAACTTGCGGCGCCGCTGATCGAGTCGCGACATGAAGGGATCTTATCAACGCCGGAAAGGAAACAATAACGCTTGTACCAGGTGCATCAATCTTTGGTATGTATGTCTCAACAGCGTGCGCTTTTGACTAATAGCATAC
>JBBPMS010000069.1:33593-45860 GCA_038090435.1 Phylloporus scabripes | reverse complement strand
TACGCAGATTCCTCCGAGTCCTTTGCGATGATTCGTGGGGGTCACATCGACCTCGCAATTTTGGGTGTAAGTTGGCCTATTCATTGCCGTCTTTGCTTATATCTCTGCTCGATGGCAGGCCATGCAAGTTTCTCGGGCGGGTGACATTGCCAATTTTATGATTCCCGGCAAACTGGTTAAAGGTAGACATGCAAACCTAACCTACTCCCGTTAATACACTTCGTTTCTCACTCTATCCTTACCAGGCATTGGTGGGGCCATGGATCTCGTCTCTAATCCCGACAAGACCAAGGTTATCGCAGTGATGGAACACTGTGCGAAAGACGGCAGTCCAAAGATTCTCGAGCAATGCTCCCTCCCTCTTACCGGGGCACGGACGGTGAGCCAGATTATCACTGAACTCGCTGTCTTCAACGTGGACCGAAGGAATGGCGTGCTGGAGCTGGCAGAACTACAAGAGGGAGCTACATTGGAAGAAGTCAGGGCAAAGACTGGTTGCGATTTCAAGATCTCGAGGGATCTTGGCAGACCATGATGTCTGATGTTCTTCAATCGGTCTCGGGACCCGTCGCTGTACTAGTATATCATCGTTGCCATCATATCAAGCACTTGAAACTATTAGTGTTCCGCCTGATCAATCTGTGCCGACGAATGTGCCAGACTCTGAGTCGAGGTGGTTATTCCTTCGCGTAGCCGCCTTGGCAGAGTTCCTTGCATCGTTTGGCCAGCGTCCAGCTGTGGGGCAGCAGCAAGATATACATAAATGCATGAATACCAGCTCCCATCTTCCAGGCTGTCTATTCTATGGCTGCCCAGAGCTGGTGTGGGGACCAGGTGCAACACTGTTATTTTCATCCAGTTTCATGTCATGAATCACACCATGGCAACGTCAGGTTAGTAAAGTCTAGAAATTAGCTGATGCAGCCAGTCGAGGATGTCAAGAGTGGCGATGTCGTGTTGAGCGGAGTAAGGGAATGTCGAACGCGGATGGCAGGGACACACAATTGCACTAATCAACCCATACATGGCAGTTCCGTTCATTGGGCGAACCAATCAGTGCTCAGGGAAGTGACAGACAGCTCTACCGATCAGTGGGTCGGTCTCCGACTAGCCGACGCTTGGGTTGGCATTTGAGTTTAATGCCTTATCTAGGGTTCGCAGTCCAGACAATGCAGTACTCCAAGGGAGAAGCCAAGAGACCAAATCGGGCAGGGACTTATGCCTTTGTAAAAACGCAGATTACTACCCTTTCGAAGAGGAGTGTAAAGGCTCACGGCAGTCTCGAATAATGCAGGCTCGGACGAGGGCGGTTTGCGTAGGCGGCAGGACGCGTATGATGCATTGGCCGACAATTGCCAGTCAAGTTAGACAGCCGGACAAATTGTTCGTATCGCATTTTGGAAGGTAAATCCCGGCCATCTGTACTCCGGCCCAGTAATGCATTTACGGACGTTGAACAGATGTACCTGAATGACAACGTGTCGTTGGAACTCAAGGCACTCTAGGCGCATGCTGCGGGCCTACCTGGTTCTTGACCCTAATCGAACTTCCACAATAGTTGAAATCGGGGGAATACCTATCCGCTTTAATGCAGGCGGATTCAAGGGTGAGATGCATATTCACGGAAATAAATGGAGTCTAGAGTGTTTGATGTGAAACGATGCGTTATGGCACCAGCGATTAGGAGTGGCATTGCCTTTGAACACGCATGGAAAGCCGATTGAGGCCAGGAACCTTGTGTTTAGGTGGGCACGATCCTCCTGGTTCCTGTCTGACATTAACTTGGAACAAGTATGTCGCAGATAATTACAACAGCATCGTGGCAAGGAAAATGAAGCTCACTATCATGTAGAGGTATACCAATTAACTTTTACCCCGGTTGTGTAACCAAAGTTTCATGCATGCGGCAGAGATTGTGCCCATTGGCACCGTTTCATCGAACGAGATTCATTGCCCTTTCGTTGATCAAATCGACAAATGAGCCAAAATAATTTGAAGTTCTGGCTATCGCACCTCCACCATTCGCGAGCTGGGCAACAGATCCAAAGACTGCGCAGAGCATTCTTCGCTGAACAGCATGACGTGCCACGCGAGAAATAGGGGAGTGCTCCTAAGTCAACTTCGGCATTGGCATTCCCACTCTGGTCAGTGAACGCCATACGGCATCAGGATCTGGGTGCAGAGTGAGAGTGTATCCTGGGAATGGGCCAGCTGCCATTGTCAGGGGCAACGCAGACCCATCAGTAATTGCTTGGCCTCTTCACAGACATCACCAATGCCGGTCAGGAAATGATGACATTATTGCCTAGTGCGTCGGTCTTTGGTGAGAAGGGATGTTCGATATACTGGCATCACCAACGAACTAGACAAATTCGGCAGACTCGTGTGGCAGAATTCGCAGCCACATTGGTGTGGCCATTCTTGGTGCATGCTCGACTCCTTGAAAGGATGGATGCTCACTTTCAGCAGGCTTGGGTAATGGTGACATTGCAAACTTCATGGTACCAGGAGAGCTCATGAAAGGCCCAGCTGAGTGTCGATCGCCACGGGAGCTCGGCGTGTACGGGAGATTGGTGGGGCCGTGGACTTGGTTTCGAATCTGAGCACCAAGGACGGCAGCCCAAAGAGAAGAATGCACGCAGTCAGCTCATCATTACCTGTTTTTGATGCGGACTTGCGCCATGCATGAATGTCTTCGAAATCCAAGCCAAGACTGGTTGGCACTTGAAGTAGATGGAAAAGTAGAAAGTCGTACTAGTATTCATGTTGTCATTAGAGATCCTGAGGTTGCTGCGGAGGATGACGTTGGCGGTGGAGCAACTAATAGAAAATCTGGCAACTCGCATTAAGTAGGTTCGCTTTGACCCCGTTTAGTATCCAGCCCGACCACAACCACGTCGCCAGTAGAGCCCTTTTCTGTCGCTAACAACGATGAACTGGCTCGTCAACTTCTTCTCCAGTGGCACCAAGCAGTCCTTGCGGAGGGGCCAAGCCATGTCGAGCACCCAGGAAGCCTTCTCCCTCCCGACAACCTCTCCCGCACTGTCTGTACACCCTGACGTTCTCGGCTCAGATACCCTGCACGCCCCGGAACCCCTCAGCCCATCTTATACTTACCCTCCGCAGTCTCCTACAAGTTCATACGCGTATGCGCCAACATTGTGAGCAACCGCACCTTTTCTCTCATGTTTCGCGTCTGAGCGCATCTACGACAGCTCGCGGTCGCGGCCAACCTCCCTGCTTCCTCTACATAATATACCATCCACTGATCCAATGACACCACCACCGCCATATCCGCCTCTTACCATTACATGGAATCGGATAAAAGTCTGGCTTGCCCGGGAATACCCAGAACTAGGAGACACGCTTAATTACGGAATTCTTCCTCAAGACTTGGCACAAATAGAAATGCAGCTCGGTTTCGCGCTTCCCCAACCCGTCCGAGAGTCATACTTGGTCGTCAACGGTCAAGAGGCCGAGTCCGCTGCAGGATGCTCCGAGGGTCTCTTCTTTGGGCTCTCGCTTCTGCCGCTTGAAGACGTGTTAGAGGAGTGGAGGTTCTGGAGGGAAGTTGACGATGACCCGACAACTGGTGCTAATCCCCGTCTTCGTGGCCTCATGCAGTCGATACCAGATGGTTGGATACGCAAAGAATACTCGCAGAGAGGCTGGATACCCCTCGTCGTCGACAAGGTTGGCAACTACATCGGGGTGGATCTCAACCCTGGAGAAGGCGGGAGCGTTGGACAGGCAATTGTCTTTGGCAGGGACTTCGACACTAAAGTTGTTCTTTGGAGCGGTGATGGTCCTGGGGGTTGGGCAAGGTGGTTATCAAATTTCGCGGACGAACTGGAAAGTGGCGAGAGTTACGTATTTGGACATGGGAATAGCGATGGTGAGGGCAGTGAAGATGAACTCGGTTACGAAGCCTACTTTTATGATGGGAACGGGCGCGGCCAAGGAGACGGTGGTGGAGACGGAGGTCCTGGCGGGTTACGGATGTCTGGGACGTACAGAGGATGGAATCCATTGGAAGCATGGGCCGACAAGAGTGTCAAAAAATGGTACGAGGCAGGGCTCTTGCGTGACCTTTCCTCTCCTGTCGAGAGGGGCAAGGTAGGACATCTGTAAGATTCTTTTGACTGATTTAGCTGACAATCATAGGCCTCTGACAGCTACGGCTTAGGTGTCTTGGATGTTAATGAGTCCGCAGCAATCGTGCCAATACCCGTCTTTGGCCAACAAGTCAGCGAAGAGCCACCCGCACTCGCTGACGATACCACAATTGATACCCCTGATGTTCCTGGCATATCAGTTACCAAGCCACCAGCGCCGCAACCAGTCGACTTGCCGAGTGCGAATGATGTTGTGCCACTCCCTTCCCCACCAGACTCGAGACGGTCATCTGTCGACCTTGACCTCGAGGCTGGCCACTGCGTGCGACGGCCAGGCAATGATGATCTCACTACAACCAAATTACCACTACGAAAGGTAACGCCCCCCGAGGTAGTGTCTCGGGACGATGTTGACCTATCTCCAACGGGCGAAGAAGATACTGATTTACTGGCTCACCCTTCTGCTTTGGAGGCTGTTCTTACTCCACCTGACAACCAGACATTACCTCAGGCAGGAGTCGATATCATTGAACTGAGTACATCACCACCTCCTACGGAAGATGCCACTGTCCGACTAATTGGTGGTTCTTCGTCTGGTGCAAAGTCAACAACCCCTGATGACACAGAGGAAGTTGTTGTGTCTGACGTCGCCGCTGCCGCTGTTACGAAGCCCGAAGAGTCCCTCCCAAAGAAGGAAGTTGAACAGACCCATGGTACTACCAAATCATCGAGTCTTTCGTCTTTCAAGAGACTCAGCGTTCGCTTCACAAGTGGAAAACGGAAAAAGGATTCTGTCGGTAGTAGTAGTGTCAAAGAGACGCTATGACGTCCATTCCTTTCCCTGCATACATGTACAGAATGTGTTTCTCCGTGCGCGCTAGTCTCGCGCATCACTAACACTTTTCTACTGGACTTTCTGCTCCCTTTTGTCCAATTGCGATTCTTTCTCTTGATCCACGATATCTCATCCTCATATTCCCCTCCTGATACAAGAAATCATTGCATCGTTTCCTGTTTCCTCTGTTCGTTGTCCATCTATACCCGTTTGCGTAACTGCATCACGTACACCTGCGATCTCAGTAATGTATGTTCATGGGAGCCATGATGGAGTTTCTGAAGGAATTCAAAACACTTTCCTAGTCCCCCAAAGAATCACTGCATCGACTGGCGTAGTTACTTTTGAAGAGCCTGGCTACTGTAAACTTTTGTGGCGTGTTCGTTTTATATTACCTGGAATTACCACTACCTGATCAGAGCTTCCTACCATTGCTCTAAGGCTACTCAAAATGTCTTCAGGCGGTAACTCGTCGGTCCAATGACCAGCCTATGATCTAGGCTAATCCTGGCTTGGCATTTGACCTTCTTGCTGGGAATTAAATTATATATTCCATGTTATATTTTTTTTTCTCGCCAGCGAATTTGAACTCTTCAAGGCACTGCCGACGGGCTTTAAAGTTCCTCCAGCAACCAACTAGAAGCACGATCACAATCACATACCGAAACATTCCGCTCCTATGCATCCTCTGCTGCTGCGCACGAACTGCGCTAGGTATTGGGCCAGGTTAACTGCGCAGTCACATCCTTCATATCACTGCGTCGAACCACAATCCTACTTCGTGACCGACGTTTTTTGATCGGCCAAACAGATGAAGAACGGCAAGGTCGATCACTCTACCTCATTTTTCTTCTATGACGCGGGTCACGCGACGCGGAGGGAAGCAAAGTGATCCCAAGCCTTAGGACTATCAGGGGAAAACACCGTATCCCCGGAAGAGCAGGCTTCAAGTTTGAGTGGGTATTATGCCTTGAAGGCGAATCAGCCTGTAAAATTAAACTGCGGACCAACAAACATGCAGGTAATACCCTAATTTTAGTCGCTCGTAGTCTCCGAACATCCGAACGAACTCGGAACGGTGTCTGCTCCACTTGGATGAATGCCCGTCGTGACACTCTGAATAATGTTTGGCATACCTGATACCCTGATTCACAAAATCCTTTCCCCTGGGTATAACCGACGTGTGCAGGATTGGTTTGTATAACTGTTAACGCCAATCTTTGACAATAGATTTATTTCAGACTTCACTAAGTAAGTACGCATGCCTGATTCGTTTGAATATAGGCTGCCAAATACTGACGATAAGAGGTACGACAGTGGAATACGTGGAACAATATAACTCACGTTTGAGCTTCACCCAGCAACTTATATCACAGTCTTTCATGGACAGAAGGAAAAGTGAACTATGATGCAGATCGACCGCCGTTGTCCTCGCTCTTGCATGACGAAGGGGCGCTGTAGAACCTTACTTGCAAGTCGGCCGTGCGTCTTGTCCTGGCGGATGAACTAGATATTATTTTGATCGTCACACTAGAGTCTCTGGAGAAATACATGCATCGTTCGGCTCCCAATGCGTCGCGGTAGGGAGCAGCCCTTAAGAGGATCAAAAGTCATTCTGTTCTGCTTTGGCCAGCGATCGGGAATTTGGGAGGGACCGATCAACGAAGCTGGCCTGCAAATTTCCCGCTTAGCCGAATGACGGATTTGGCGCCAGATAAGGATACGTACACCCCCGCGCAGCCGCGCTCCATCCCCATGCATTAATTATGGCCAGGTAAGATGCCCATGGCCCTCCATTTTTTCATTATAGGTGCGACCACTCCAAAACAAAATAGACCACATTGGTAAACCGGCCGTTGGCTCAGTACTACTGCCGCGCTCCTGACGGCAGTAGAGCTGTCCTTTGGATCGCTCTTGGCCTGATTATTTCATTTCCGCCCGCTGCCCGCCTTGGGCGATGTAGTAACCTGTGGTCGTTGGATGTTCATGGTCCGGGGGAGACATGGAAACAAGCGACAAGGAGGTGCCAAATTTTGCCGCCAATTCAAGCCCTGACAAATTTTCTGACTCTCAGGATGATCATCACTCTCGCGGCCATGAAGTTGGTACCAACGGTGATATTCTGATGATTGCAGTGCCCCTAGAGATATACACCAGTCGTTCGATGTTCAATGCGTCACGCAAGGGAATAGCCCTCAGAAGGCTCAAATGCCACTCGTCTATCTTTGGCCAGCGAATTTGAATCCTGGAAGGCTCTATCAACGAAACTGGCGCAAATTTCTCGCCTAACTCATGGATTCAGCGTGGTAAGCAAAGATAAATACGTTACCTGATCCCACTACTGAAACAAATAAACAGCTCCGTCGAATATGTTGTTGACCCACTTGCTCTCCCGACAGCAATGGAGCTACTTTCCGAATCGCTTTTGGCCTGATCATTCTATTTCCGCTCGCTCGTTACTTCGGAGACCTATAGTAGCCAATGGGGACGGATGTTGGACGTTCATGGCCTGGGAAGACATGGAAATGGGCCACAAAGGTGCCATTTTTACCTCCAATTCAAGACTTCCTTTCTCTAGAGGTGACGATCACCCTCGCAGTGATTATGAAGCGCATATCAATTATGACTCAAGAGGTTTGTGTTGGAGTGTGACATCCGCCCTCCCAGCGTGTTGTCTTTTGCTGGCATTATCCCTGGAGTTGAACACTGATCGGCCCTCCATGCTTGCTTGTGCCGTCTTCGCCTCTCCAATGGCCATGTTTTTGGAGGGCAAGACAATCTATTTAAGAGGCGGACTCTTCAAGGATCCACTGCTTTCCGCTGACAGCCCGACACTCAATTCTTGAGCTTTTCATCCCCAACTCCATGTCTAAGCCGTACCCAGAGGATCTTTATGCCAAACTTGGCATATACAACATTTCAACTGGAGAAAATCTTGGTGTAGAAGGACGTATGGTAGGTGGATACATTCAGACGATCATCATTTGTTGAGGATTTTCGACAGACGATGCAAGGCATTACACCCACCCAGATTATGTTAGCCGGGACCATGTCCACTTCTCATCTAAGTGAGCCTTCCGAGGCTGAAGATCACCCTGCACACATTTCTATTGTATGTGTTACGATATACAGGAAATATGTCCGTACATGAACATTGAACATATCCTACAGCCACAACTCCCGGCCAATTCACCTTTAATGGCTGCAACACATACGCCAGCAACCACACCCTCGGACACTCAAACACCGTGCCCGCGGATACATTGCTTATGGCAAATTGGAAGTGAATTGGGAATCTGTGGCGAACTCGTGACTTGTTCAGAGGTTCCGAAACATTTTCGAGACCACAACATCAAGCAAATGGGGGAAAAAGTATTGATCTCATGTCGTTGGGTGGGGTGTTCTGAAGAGAGTCTTACTCGAAAGAACTTTGCGAGACACATACGTGAGATACACCACGGGCACCACAGAACGAAGGGCCATTCGACCTGAAGTTCCCTCCCCTCAATGTCGATATTACCTAGAATACGCCATCATGCCATGTTACTCTTGGATTGCGCCATCCGAAAGTCAGTAAAAACAAGTCTATCATGACTCCATGAGCTCCTGGATAATGGTCAGATATCGGTACTGGAGTATTGACCAGTCGAGCAGCCTGTATTTACTTAGGATGCAGTTCATATCTCGATGATCGCATAGGATGAACTATTGCCTGCGCGACCTCTGTTTATCATTCGGGGACTGCGAGAAACCTGTCTCGGATGGTGTTTTTTGGTCGATCCTAAATGCTTTCAGTCTCCCGCAACGAAAGGCGACCACAGAATAACTAATAGTACTTGCCTAATGGGTTTGAACATCATTCGAGCATGATTGCACAGGTTCAGCGTAAAAGATGATATTTGGCTAATTTAGCTCAACTCCCTTAATCGTATATTGCTTGTAGAGACCTGGCTGTATCATAATTACACCCACCGGTCACCTAGTACAGCATACAATACTCACTTGTAACTATGGGACCGTAATAGTACCAAATTGTTGATGGCTTATTGGATGGCAACACCTAAAGAATTGGTGATTCGGGTGAGAGTCTAAGCATATATACTACCCATCTTTAATTTGGCCGCAATATTTAGTACGCGCGTCACGAGCGAAGAGAGCAGTTGCAATCGTAGCATGTCTCCATTCAATAGCACCGTCGATATCGAACAATTCGTACCTGTGGCACAACTGACACAGAACTCGTTCACAAACGGGACGGAGACGTCCCAGGTGAACCTTGTCGATGGTGGAGCGTCGTGCTCGCACGCAAGCATATGCCACTGAAGAGATGAAACTTCTGACATCCAGTGTGACGTCCCCCTCGATTGCGGTTGGGTGTCAGAACACTTCAAGAAGCTTCATAATATTAAGAATATGTAGGAGACCGAGTCAGTAGTTTGCCGCTGGGGAAACTGCACCGTTCGTGGGAGCTGGAAAAAGGAAGCGGCACCCTGGACACTCAGTACTCAGGAGAGGACTTGGGTCGCTCTGGTCCCCTCAAACATGCCCCTTTGTAATCCCTCGATGTTAATATCAGGACAGAGTTCTATATGTATTTGTAGTACATACCTATTGTTGGTGGGCTCAAGTATTCGTTCAAGGTTCTTTGCGGGGGAGCGGATCGAATATGTCTTGCCAGTCGCTGAGTTGTATGTCCCATCGTGCCTTTGTTGATTTATAGATTCCCAAACTCCTATGCCTCACAACACGGCAACGTCAGAGCAGGCTAGTCACCAGACCATACGAAGTTAGATTCGTGCTCGTCTAAGAAAGGCAGACCAAAATCTCAAGGGGCGCTTCTGGCTCTTTACCAACCAATGAGTCACGCTCGTGCCATTGCCAATTAAAACTTCCACACTAAAGACTAAACAACATCGTTCTAATCATTGCAGCACTGCGATGCTGTTCGAATGTCTTCAACTACATCATGTCACAGACACTCCACGTCGGGGTCGGTTCGATGGTCGGGGTGATCGGGGGCTGTGCGATTGGGATGGTCGGAGTCTGGTTGGGACTGCGAAGAACGGTTGCCATGGCCCAACGCCATCTACCTCAAGTTCTTTTTTCCCTGCGACGCGACGCGGAGGAATGCCGACTAATGCAAAGCTTGAGCAATACCAGTGGAAAACATCATATAGCTGGACTCGAGGCCGGTTGACTGGTGAGAGGAAGCTGCAATCCAACTGACATGCAGCCAATACCCTGATTTTAGCTATCCATCCTAGTCGTGGAACGAATTCAATATCCTTATCCTACCAGTGTCTGCACTGTTTGAATAAACTCTCGATTCACAGAAACCTTTCTCCCATAGATATGCTAAAGGCTGTGTGCGCGATTGGCCTGCGCAACTGTTTTCTTGACAATAAATTCTATCTGAGACGTCACGACGAGGTCCGAGGATCCTCACTTGCAAGTTGCAAGCTGGACGTGCGTTTTGTCCGCGGCAGATGAGGTGGATACTAATTTGACCGTCACAGCGTCCCTGGAAACACACACACGTCGTTCTCACTGTGTCGCGTTGGGGAGCAGCCATTGGGAGGCTCAAAGCCATTCTTCTCCATCTTCAGCTAGCGAGGGGTCTGTCAACGGAACTGGCCTGCGGATCTTTTTTTTTTTTTTGGACAAGCGGTGTTATTGTGTAGCAACTGGCTAACCTGGTCCTACATAATACGCTAAGGCGCCGCCCTGCGGATCTTCTGCCTAACCGAAGTGATGGTTTTAGCGCCAGACAAAGATACTTGCTGACACTCCCGCTCTCCATTCCCATGCACCCCTCCAGTTTTTCAGGCCTGGTGACCACGCCGTAGACGGCCGGCTACCTCCGCGCCCCCGACGGCAGTGGAGCTGTCATCTTGGCTAAACCATTTCATTTCCGCCAGCCTCTTACCTCGGAGTAGTATAGTTGACTAGGGGCATTGGACGCTCATAGTCCAGGGCTGGCCATGAAGAGGTGCCAAATTTCACCAACTCAAGACGCCTGACTATGTTTTTTTTTTGGTTCTTTACGACCTCGCAGTGAGGTGCAAACCGACGATAACCGTTCGCCTAAGTTGGTCTTAGAAATTTGTATCCGCCCTCCAAACGTATCCCGATGGTGTGTTTCCCTTGCTTGGATTACCCCTGGAGCTTTGTACCGGCTCCATGCTCGTCTACCGTGCCATTCACCACCCCTCCAATGGCCATACGTTTGGAGGGCAAGAAACAGACATAAGTAAGGCCGAGCGGTTCCAACGATTCATTACTTCCAACTGACAACCCCAGACTCATCCTTAAAGCTTTTCATTACCAGGGCCATGTCTGAGCCGTACCCGCTTGATTTCTATAAAAAAGCTGGAATATATGACTATGGGGTACGGCAGATACATTCACTTCACTACCATTCGTGAAATATTTCGACAGACAATACAAGGCCTCACGCCCGCACGACTCATGAAACCTGGCGTATACTCACAACCCATGTTCATGCCCGGCAAGAGCGAAGCTCCAGCCTTACCATCTACCACTGTATGTGTTATCATTATCATTGTTCTCCCAAGCTGTTGGTCCTGATATATTCTCAGACATATGGATATAGTGACGATGCGGATTCGGGAAACATAGGGGGGGCGTCTAGTTCCATTACCGTTGAACAATTTGAACGTGTCGCACGGCCGATGCAGAACCCGTCCAACGTGCCATTAAATCCGACGTCAATGCCATCAGCCGACTCTGTCGACACTCATGCGTCGTGCTTTCATGCAATATGTCGTTGGAGAGATGAGATTACATCTGGGGTGCGGTGTGGCGCTTCTCTGAGTTGCGATGGGGTTCCGGACCACCTCAAGGACTTCCATAATATCAAGAATCTGCCCGAAACCGAAACCGTAATTTGCCGCTGGGAGGGCTGCCTAGTTCGTCCCCGAACCCGGAAGAACCTCGTACGCCATGTACGTGAACGGCATCTTGGACATTCGAGAGACAAGGGCCACTCCAACTGAACTCCCCCTTCATGTGGTTACATTTCTTATTACACAATTCCTCGTTTGACGTCCTTAAGCTTCTGGACTCAGGAACGTTATGATGGATGAGACCTGCCACAGTGCGGTGTCTCGCGCGTTTGTAATGTATGTGTTGTGGGTGGGCTAAGGTATTCGCTCGAGTGGGAGTGGTCCGGGGGGGTAGACGAATATGCCTCGATCTCGAGCTCTATTGTACATCGTTATGTTGCCCTCGCAAAGATTTCTTATTGGAAGTCAGAAGCCCGAAGATTCCAAACGAATATACGCGATTCGGGTGGCG
>JBBPMS010000069.1:0-22117 GCA_038090435.1 Phylloporus scabripes | reverse complement strand
TAAGTGTGGGTAGTGCAAATTCACACCCCATACCAAAATAGGTAGAGTGCTCCTCACAATGCTTTGCTACATTCTCATGGATTCGGCTATAAAGCGGTGCTAGCAAAAGAATGTCTTCGGAAACCCCAGAAACCTCCCGTGTCTTCACCTACACAGCTGTACTTATCAGGAGAGTTTACTTCCGACAACCACGCTGATAAAATGAACGACTGTGACGTACGGGGCCTTCTGAGAGTCTCTTCGCGGATAGCCTTGTTCGTTGCTCTGCCTAGTTGACTAAGATGCAGCACTGGTGTTCCTGAGCATTACCTCGCAAGGTTACATACGAATGGTTCCCTCCCTGCCCATTTCTGGATTTCGTGTGAGTGTTCATTGATGCCATCATTCCTGCCGTTAGAAACCCGTGAATCGATAACCCTGCCTTGCGCTCCCTTACCTTGAGCCGGACATCTGAAAGTCGCGCTTGAAACATGGCGGCCGAGAGTTGTGCTGAACCCGTTCCGTTCCGTTGTTCTGGCTTTTGGTAAATTACTTGAGTGCCAGTCTACCGCCGTGCTCCGTTAGCGATTCAGACTTGTCCATTTGACCAGCGCTCAGCAACCCAACGTGGTGATAGGTATTTAGCAACCTAATACCGGCATCATTGCCGACACACGATGCGCGAGAACTTGAAAAGCCATACCCGAATGATCTTATACCCAACCAGTTCACCCTGGATCGCCCTGCCTTCCACACCTCATCCTTGGGGCGTGAAACTATCCATCTCCCCCCAGGCTCAAGCTATCCTCAGTAAAGCTCAACATATTCCTCTACACGTGTCTTACTAGTCATGGCTAGTATGATGATTAACGTTGATGGTGTCCTAGTCTCCATTGGGCATTTCTACGCAGCTATGTATTGGGGTGAGTGTGCCATTGATCATTCAAAGATCCGATTCAACATGTCCCTACTCTTTCGAAACAGGCTTCGTTGTGTCGACATCGTGGGTATCACCATCCATCAAACCATCATGCAGAGGTGCTAAACTTATATAAGCTTCGTTGGTATCTCGATCGTTCAAGGCTACCTCTACTTTACTAGAAATAACAATGATCGACGTTCAATGAAAGCACTGGTGAGCCCTCTTTCATAGTGACAAGGAGCTGTTCCAATCTTTCCAGGTGTTCGCTTTACTGTATGAATGTCTCGATTAGCTTGTTTGCTGCGCATGTCTGACCCTTAACAAGCATTCTCGATCCGACAACCACTATTCTAATGGCGCAGACAATTTACTACTATTTTGTTCGTTCCTTCAGAGTGACTACTCCCATAATTCTCAACGCTTTTTCTAGTTCATAAATTTCGGTGTCGTCGAAGCACTGGGAACGATCCCAATGTAAGTCGGTTCGTTTCCACTGCAACGCTCTCATACATAAAATTGCAGCGCATGGACTATTGAAAGTGAATTGACAGTCCTAGTGACCGCTGTGTGAGTACATGCATCCATAGTGTCAGCCAGCTAATGGTTGCGCAGAGTTCAAGTATATTTCGCCAGTCGGATCTACAAAGTTGGTATGAAAATTCCTCGTGTCCCAGAGAATTCGTCTCATGATGGCGTTCTTGTAGTCGTCGGTTCCGTCGATCCGCTTCCCTTTGGGCGAGCTGCATCGATGGTTGTAGTGAGTAGATTGTGATATGATCTCGTGCGCGGGGCTAAATCTATATTGATAGCTCTTGTTCGCTCTTGTGGCTTTTGGTAAGTACTGCTAGGCTTCATCAGTAAGACTCGGGAATTCACATTCAAGGCTCATTAGTCACGGGAACTGGTGAGCAACTCGTAATGTATGTCTCCCCAGAAAATGACCCCACTGTCTCCAGTGCGAACTGCGTACATGGGTGTCAAGGTCACACCATCTTTCTCTGAGACTCTGTTCCAGGTAAGTCTGTAGCAACTAGTCAAAGCCACAGGAATTCAAGTTAATTCATGCTTATTTCATTCAGTCCCTTGTGGTGGTTGAAGAATCGTGTGCTCTCGTGTCCGATCTCCTTGCATCAGCATGCCTATGCTATATACTGAAACCCCGGCGCCTAGGTCCCTTAGCGTAAGCGAGCTCCCTTTAAGTGCACTATTACTCTCAATGCTCGATTACAGGCGACCAGAAACATGGAAGACATTATTCATGTTTTTGATCAATCGGGCTATCTTGATGTCCATGGTTCAGATTGGCATGCTTGTATCCTATTTAGTCGCAAAAGATTTCATGTACTGGTAAGAACATCCTCTGTGCCAGCTGCAGCAGCACTCTTAACATGTTTAAGGGTGCCATTTGCATTGTTCAAGAGCAAACTCTACACGAATACACTGCGTAAGTTTGTTTGCGCATATAATTCTGCTACATGTACTAACTATCTCCACTAGTGGCAATGTGAGTGTCTGTGTTCCGCACGCATTAACCCGTCTGAACCTCTCCTTAGGCTGAATTCGCGGACAGGAGGTAGCTTCCAGTCGCGTTCTGCTTCTCAGCCGCCATGGTCTTTGCCGTTTATCGATCTGGACGGAGGTATTGCTGAAAACAGCATGTCAACGTCCGAAGGAGTACGTCCTCGCTTGGAAAGACACTCGTACTCACCATGTGACGAATCGGGACAGCACACGGAGAAGGCGGGTCCTTCAAGGGAAAACGTAGGGCCTGAGAGTCCTCTCTCCGATCAGTCGTTGCCTGACACACCATAGGGACATCGGATTCGACGTAGATTTCGGACTTGGATTTGTTGCAGCAGAACAGGTTAGATAACCGCCGAGTTTCACGCTTTCGATCATCACAATTTGTTGAGTGCGAGCCGCTCACACTAATGCAGCATACATATCACTCTAGCATGTAATGTACAGTAGACACAAGGAACAAATTACATACGCGGACACAGATTCTTTGTGGCATCTATTTAAGATTCTGTTTTCTTTCGGGGCAAGTACCAACACTGAAGACAATAGTACTCCACAATGGACAGGTTCAAACACCAAGGTTATTGTACACTTACAACCACAGCTCACGTAGCATCATAACAAGAAGCCATATATCTCCTTTCTTTCACCGGGTTGAGGCAGATGAACAACAATTTACTTTGCTGCTCGTAAAGCTTCAAGCGTGGTTCCTTTAAATCTAGAGTGTGTGTCAGTCACAAATGCCGCTTCGTCATACCATGTCACGGGTCGCCGCCTACCCTGGGTCCGTGAATGTCCTAATGAAACATCGAGCTAGTCTTGAATTGCGATTGTGCAACTCACATGAGACCTCGACTATCGGGCACGCCTAATTTCTCCTCAAAGTGTTCGGAGAACGCCTTGGACCACAACTTCGAGTTGTCTGGATTGATGTTGTCAAGGCTCATCTATGTATCGGACGACATCCGTTAGTATATTAGATGGATATGGCTTCAAATAGATGATGCAGACAATCTTGAGCATGATCGCAGGCTCGAAAGTGCCTCCAAACATGAGATAGGGGTTGAAGGAAACCTCGACGTTGAAGAACCCTTCATCTTTACCAATCGCCTTTGCGCAAAACTGCGGCCGTTGTGAGTCTCCAGAACAGTGTTCCAAGAAAGTTATAGACAGATCAAAGAACCTTGGAGAAATCGGAGACGAATGCCTTCTTGGCGTCCTCCGAATCAAACTATAACCCGTTCAGTGTTTGAGCGCATACCCACCCAAACCAGTCACCTTGGCATTCGTGCTGAGCGAGATCAATGGCATAACTGTGGACGGACACAAAGCGTGTGTAGGAGAAGCAATCGGCGGTGCTGACTTTACACCACTTGGATAACTCCGCTGGAACTCACACATTGGCAGCGTAGACTGTCCGTTACATGTGAGCACAATGCAACTCGTTTCGCCCAATTTGTCTCTGAATCGGAAATCATAAACCATTCACGAGGGTCAGTGAATACGCGCCATTCAAAACGTACCAATTTTCACTTTTATACCAAAAGTGCATGCGTATATAAACAGAAGACCATGGTTCGTAGGGAGACTGCTTGAGAACCATCTCAAAGTTTCACTCCTGCCAGTTTCTGTACGTTGAAGTTATGGAGTTGTGTCGTATGAGGACATCTGTCGGGGTAGGCCGGTGAGTCGCTGCGTCTTTCAGAAGTACATCAAGACCTGGCAAACGACATAAGGTTGATTCAAACGTTGCCTCGCTACTGGATCTAGAAGGAATAAGACGGTCCTCCGTGATCAGAAGGCCTGCACGCATAGGCAGACATTGGATGCGCCACGAGATGAATCAATTTTACCTCGAAGATGCAACGATTGTGTCTGTCTTCTGACTCGAGTAATTGGTACTACCGTAACTCGTGGTTACATCCACCAACTTACCTTGACATGGATGCTAAGCGCTAATTATCTGCACTGCAAGCCTATAGAAGATCCAGAAGCATTTACTTCGATGTAGCTGATTCTCTTCAACTCGACCAAAACAAAATTGTGTTGTATCCTGTAACGGTCTTTAAACCCACCTTTCAACCAAGCAGATTTAAATGGATACAAGATACCCTAAAAGAATCATACGCGAAAAACTCAATCAATCTGGGCGGTTCGTGGATCGGCGCCGTTCGCAGCGCGGATGTTAAGAACGCCTCCAGCCACGGAGCTGAGCGCGTGTGCGTAGAAGAAGCCTCCCTGTGCCAGTAATTCTTGTTCGACAAGACCGAGCACGTCTGTCAACAATAGCGGCCAGCCGAAACGTCTCCGGTCTTCGATTGTGATGAGGTCGGGTGCCCGGATCACGCCGTGTTCACGAAGGTAGGCGAGGTTTCCCGGATCTCGTTCGTCAGTGGCGATGTAGATCCTGAAGTTTCCGGTAAGATGGAATGTGGATTAGACATCATCACTTACGGGTCTCCTCTATTCGGCGGATGGTGTCTGATGTACTCAGGATTAATTTTCACGTCAGGGACACTATAGGTTCCCAAAGATTCGGGAGTGATGGAATGGAGAATATCTCTAGCTTTGTCCAAGTGGTCCTTGATTCGTTGAAGGTGATCTCCAAAATCTGCTTGCATGACCCAATGATAGCGTACAACTGCCAGTATGAAAATCAGCCATGAACTCAATCCGAGGCCGAACAAAACTCACAATCACCACGCCGCATGTGTGCGCCCATCCACATTCGTCCACCTACAAACTCCTGCATTCGTCGAGCCATCGTCGTAGATAGCTCCATGACGCTGTTCACATGACGTATCTCGAACAATACAAGTTGTGCAAAGGTGTCCCTTGCCGTCGTGGATGTGAATCGCAAGCTAGCCTGGAAATGAGCTCAGGATCACACACTCCTGGAACACAGATCAGATCACAACTTACTGGCTTTCGTTCGTAATGAATTTCACCTCTGAGTAGAAGGACATCCTCAGTATGATGGTAATAGTCGTCCACGAATCCACGAATCGAATCACGGGGTGCAACTTCCTTGATTGGGCGTATAACATTCTTGACATAATCCATACCTAGACTGGATGTCGATTGGGTTTAGTGGAATGAACGTTGGACCCTAGTTCCGTACTTACGCTCCCGCAAATGTGTTCAAGACTTCCCAGCCGTTGTCTCTTATGAACTGGGTGAAGTCTTCGTCCGAGTCAAGCCCACGAACCCCACTGTTTTGAAGGAGGCGGCGGGCAATATTGAAGCCCAAAACGTGCTGCCTTCCTGAAAGTGCGCGTTCGAGGGTGGTGTATGCATTTGATTTGATTGGATTTGGCCAACCGCCTGTTTGATCTTTTCCCGGATCGCCGAGAAGTGAATCCCATTGACCACGCAATTTCATTTCCTCTGGCAAAACATCAACGCGGTTGAGGCCCTGAGGATCGTACCAGCTATTGTCGATTATACGCAGGCTGGGAGGACGAGTATCATATACACTTGGGTTCTGATGATATTTTTGGATGTCCCACTGTCCGTTGCTGACTTCGAGGAGTGGTGAGAGGTTATGGAGGCGGAGATACTCGGCGACAGTAATGACTGGCTGGAAGCGTCGGAGGTGGGTGAGATTGAGCATGACGGACATGGGCACGCGCCATCCCATCTGTTGGTCTTCTGGAAGTTGTCGCCACTCGTCCAAGTTGAGTGCGTCGCCTCGGTTAACCATTGGTGCATATGCTGCGCAAACCGCACTTTGTGGCCGTCGAGTGCGTGTCCCGAGGAGAGAGAAGATACTCACTTTTCGAATTCGCATGAACGAGCATAGATATACGAGGGTATTATGACAGTGCGGTTGAGGAGCAAACCATGGTGGAGAGCTGTCTCGATAATATAACGCATCTAGAGGTGGGTAAGCGCAAAGAAGGCAATGACAAGTAGGATGGCTGACATTGTTCCATCCTAAGTTCATACTATAATCTCGAGCATAGTATCCCCTTGTGCCCGTTACTATGGACCGCAGTTCTTCAAGGTCGAGATCATCGCTGACCAGCAGTGATCCGTCGCCAGGTTGGTATGATATATCTGTACTTGGGGGTATATTTTGAGGAAAACCGTGGCCAAAGGGGGTATTGGGGGTATCGAAAGGGAAGGTGCAGAGCTCAGTCCTGCGTGGAGGGCTAGCCAGCATGTATCCACCAAACAAACCAGTCAGAAGGGAGATGGCAAGGAATGCAAATAAGGTGGGCCCATTTCTTATGAGCTTGAGCGTTGCCCAATGAGACATTGAAGAAAATCGCGAATCTGGGGAACCACCAATTGGCAGATACCCGTCGCCTGACTGTGTCATGTGCAGGATGAAATCGCAGCACTGCCATAAGTTCCTTACTGCCCCTTCGTCCGGATTTGGAAAGTACTGTCGTTCGTTCGTTCTTCCACTCGCTCACTAACATGCTGATGAAACGTTTAAAGGACAAGGGTTGAATATAAAACAGGAGTTGAATGCAAGCTCAGGCTCGTTCTCAGCAGGAACGCAAAATTTCCCACCGTCCATTGTCCCGATAACCTGACTCACAAGCATGGTATCATTCATAAGCGCTCAGGAGGCTCGTAATGATGCGGTGCTTAGTCTCGTCTGGTTCAACAAGTGACCATGGCCACGCGGCCCACACCTCCCCTCTGAATTGTGCTGATGCCTCACCTTCGGAGGACAAGTTCCTTGCCCTTCGTCTTTCTCTTCGTCTGTTTGGGCCGACTATTACATCGACGACACAAACACAACCCTCACCTACTCCCCTGGTCCAAAGGCTGCTTGGGCTCCGTATGCTGTTGGTGGGGAAACTCTTGAGTTGTTACTCCCAAATGGTACCTACCAAGTTATTGATGCCTTTGTCTGCTGGAATCACACCTAGTAAGACGTCTTCCACTCTTTCCCGGATCTGGTCCTTACATGTTACACCTCCCTACAGTCGATGCGAATTTTTTCGTCGTTTTGATGACATATCCTGACGCCTAGATAGATGTGGCGTGTTTTGATACTGACAGCTGCTTGCTCACCATCCCTTTTTCGGGTGAGAACACCTCTTTCTATCCTTCTTCCTGTCTTATCCTCTTTCAGGTTCGGGGATCACCATCTTTGTATACCAGGCTGGTCCCGTAGGCATCAATGCCAGCATTTTTGTTGATGGTGCACATGGTCAAACGAACGTACTTTCTGCACCGCCCGCCCCCGCTTATGAAATTGCTAATGTGTCCATGTTCGACGTCCAGCAATTAGCATCCGGCTCTCATACACTCGATTTACTCATCAATGACCTTTCTGGGTCATACAGCGGAATGATGTTCGACTACGCCTATGTCAATGAATCGCTGGTTGCCAACTCCACCACGACGTCAGCGATGGCAACTAGCACGGGCACAGCATCTACATCGCCGCCGCCCACACCTTCATCGACATCCTCGGGATCCCAGTATGTTGATCCTTGTTCCACCGCGACCCAAATTGGCACTCATAATCGCCCTATGCAGTGCTAATACAGGTGCCATCGCCGGTGGTGTGATCGCTGGTGTCACCCTGATTGTAGCTGGTGTCCTTGCATTGCTATGGGTCCGACGTCGCCGTGGGCACATCCCAGAGATGATCGACCTTCACTCTAGCAGTTCTTCCCCGCCATCCAACCCATTGTCTGCATATGACCCTCCCTTCTCCAATCTCACCCAACCGTACGACCCTTACACAGGGCACAATCCGCCAACCGGCAGCAATGTAGGAGATAACCTCACACCATTATGTAGCACGGAATTGTCTTCCAATATGCCCCTCGTTCCCAATCGCCTCATTTCTTCTGACATCCCTCGCAACCCGAGCTCAAACAACACGGGCCAAGCCATCCTGATCCCATTTATTGGTACTTCCAGTGGCTCCAACTCCTCTGGTATAAACAGCCGTAAGACGCAAGTCGCAGTATCAGACAATACCACGGCGAATGCACCATCACCACAATCAGAAATGGGACACCCGCCATCCAGCTCGCGTCAAGACATGTCACCGTCGTTGACGGACGAACAGGCTGACTTCATCAACAGTCTACATCAAAATAATGTCCCGGCTGCGGCTATCGCTCGTGTCGTGGAGCGGATGCTTGTCGATCGACATGCGGGGATTCGGGAATGGGAGAGAGAGACGCGACTGGCACGGACAAACACGATGACGACCGCACCACCAAGCTATGATTTGGTAGCTGAGGGGGGGAGAGATGTAAGAAGATACCTGGCATCGTGACCCAGTGGCATACCCATTAATATTACTCGATTTCGTTGGGTTCTGAATGTCGTCTTTTTCGACCCAGCTGCGATCCTGCCAGAGGTTTGCTCCAATGAAGCATTCATCATGCATATAGAACATTATTAAAGCTACGTCTAACTTGTCACCATTACGCAATGACACCCACAAGTCGTAAAACTACAGGTATAAATACATTATACATATGTCAATCAACTGCCTAACGCTCTCGTGTTTGATAGCTTGGAGGCGCCAGACCACTGAGCATGCTCCCTTCCGGTATTCGGCCCGCCTCAAGACGCGACATCACGAATCCCTCAATGACTCGTGCGATCGTCTCCAGGGGAACATCGTCCGCCCGCAGCTGGTCAATGACCTCAAGCTGCTCCTCCGTGAGATTATATTGTGCAATCAGAGGATCCGAAAGGGGCGAGCCTGCATGCGCGCGTGCAAAAGACGTTCGGGGGTCGCTTGAGTCGGCGGCTGGCGGGTGAGGGATCGGTTGGAGAAGGGCCGAGCTCGTTCCAGACCTGATAGACCGTGTGCTAGAGGAGGGGACCCCAGTCGCGAGCGCGAGCGCGTCCCGGAGAATCGCGGAACGCACGAGCGGCGGGACGGATGGACTCGTGTCCGGTGACCGGGAAAAAAGCGGGGGTGTGGGACTGCTGCTGTATTCTGATACAAATGGATTTACTTGGAAAGTGGATTCCGATGCAGGTGCGTCTTTCTGACGCGTCCTGCGTTTACGGAAGTAGAGGAGGCCGATCACAATGCCCACCAGAGCAATCGCACCTCCTACCGAGCCCCCGACAATAGCTCCAGTGTTGGTTCTAAATGGGACATGTTACTTCCTTTCCACCTTATTAAGAAAAAGACTGACTTGTTAGAACTTGTGAGGTCTCCTGTAGACGTCTGACTCGGCGTCTGAGATGCTGAAGTAGATGTCATGGAGGGAGTCGATGAAGTTGTCGCTGGAGCCGCCACAAACGACTCATTAACATATGCGTAATCGAATTTCATTGAAGTGGGGGACCCATTCCAATCCAATATAGTCATCCTCATGGTATGATTGCCACTCGTGAGACCTTGTACGTTATACAAGGATACGTTTGACACCTGAAAAGTCGGACCAGGGGGGGCATCGATTGAGCTAGAAAAAGCTTGACCCCCATCGACCGCAAAACTGGCCGTCATTCCCGATGCCCCGGCATTGAAAACGTACATCGTGATACCAGACCCTACAATGGGTAATGAGAGTAGCATCGTGAGGATTAGCCAGGACTGTATATGTACCTGTAAAGGGTAATTCGACGTAACAATTATCTCCTGTGCCACATACTCCGACTAGAAGAAAAGGCATCAATGTTATACGCGCGAGACGAGGGTAACCGCTTACGTGCGCTATTGATGTGTGCGGTCAGACAAAGACAGGGTCAAACGGAAAACGGAAACGCACTAATTTTCATCGTAGCAATGCGAAGCATCGAGAAGGATGGTGTAGTTGCCTGTCGAGTTGGTGATGCTCAGTTCAAGAGCCTTGGTACTGACAGAAAACGTCTCCCAAGATGTCCCTGTTTGACTAGGTGCCATGGCATAGCTGACAGATGTATTAGCATTGTCAATGTAATAATCCGCCAAAGTGACCGTAGCGAAAAGTAGGGGGGCGATGTACTGCGCGTACATCATAGATGGGTTCAAGAGCAGACCTTGGGTGGATGAGCCAAAGTGAAACGAGAACCCGTTTACCGGGCAGTGATGGTGGTTCTAAAATGACCAGAGCCGATGCCGTGAGTAGATGGAGCACAGCAACGTTGATTATTATCGGTCATCTAGTGGCGCTGGTGCGGAGTGTCAGCGACCCTTACTGACCAAGGCACACCATGGTTCAAGTCGAAGCGACAAGAAATTAAATAAAACTTACTATCAAGATTGAACTACGAGAAACAAGAGAAGGAAATAAGTGTATCACAAATGTTTACAGGTCGCTCACAACTTCACCTCGACGACTTTCTTCGACATGCTTCAAAAAGGATGAACTCAAGCCAAAGGACTCCCACGATTCATCCAACGTAGAAGAGGGCACGGAAAACCGGGTTGATGACGCCTGCTCTGGATCACGTACCATCTCGGAGACAGTGCGCAAAAATGTCACTGGCTGTGGAGGCGGCGAAGGATTGTCTGCGGCGATTGGTGAAAAGTCCAAAGTAGGCAGAACAAGATCATGCTGTGCACTTGCACTGATCTGGGTGGGAAGTTCAGACAGTACATCACTTTTGTCGTCCTGCGTGACCTCGGAGGCTTGATACAAGTCAAGCTCGGCGCTTTCAGTCAGAGGCGACTCAGGGCACATGGTGCCATACGCGTCCTGTGGCACACCAAGGTGGGCGGAAGTAGGATGACCATCGAGCTGGGTTTCCTGAAGGGAATACCAATTCTCTGTGCTGTCACCAAGGATAGCGCGGACACGAGATGCCTTCCAACCCCTAAACGTGACGCGCAGAATGGTGCACTGCCTCTCATTTGCATCGTGGCGTAGCCCGAAGGCATACGCATCCACATTGACCCCAGGATCATTCCAAACATTGGCAGAGTCAAGCCTAGCAAACAAGGTTGAGACCTTAAGAGAGTGTAACCGGTGACTGGAGTGGATATACGCCAGATCAGAAATTGGGAGGAGGGGATGTGCACTGCCACCATCTGAGCGAGTGGACAATGGAAGGCGAGCAGTTGGGGTGGGCGCCAGTGGGACAAGAAGGTGGGTTGTAACGGCAGGAGTGGGTTCAAGGGGGAAGTAAAGATCAAGCTCAGATTGGCTATCACTTTGGGTCTCAGCAATGAGAGGGGTTGGGTTGGGCTTGACCATTTGGTCAGACTTTGGGACACCCTTGTTCTTTGTGAGGCGACGGATTTTGCGGGCCTCTTTCTTCTTCATCTTGACATCCCACTCGGCTTCCCAGAGAGCCCTGGTGGCGATAGGAACGTTGTCGACCATGTTCTGGAAGATGGGTCGACCCGAGTGGAATGCGCGTGCTGTGCCCAGTCCGACGTGGGTGACATTCTGGGGAATGGCGGGTGGCCTTGGGAGGCGGGGAGGAGCGAAAGGTCTAGAGAGTGCATGCTTCACTGGGAGAGAAAGGCGGGCGCTGATGGACTGTGAATTGGAGAACTGGGTAGGACGAGGATGCGATGGCTGTATAGGAAGGGAATGACGGGGAGGGGTAAGATGAGAGAGGAGTCGGGAAAAGAGTGTGCGAGTCGGAATGTGGAATGTGCCCTGCCTGAGCTGGCGCACGCCATGCGAGAGAGCCGCCATGGTGGTCGACGACGACACTCGGTGCACTTATCCCCAGTCGATGCCGAAGGTACACGTGGACTGACTAAGCACCTCGGCACGAGAGGTCGAGTGTTGTGCGTAATCATCTCATCACAGAGAGCCAGGGGCCTCCGGGCCTCGAATCTGCGACAAACCGCTCGGATAGAGATGCGCGCGCAACTCGGGGTCATTAGCATACTGGCGCCATGCGGATTTGCTCACATGCGTTCGAGCACCCGTTGCGGGAATGTCGTAGTTGAACAAGCTGTTGACAATGTCTACTTGTTCGTCTGTCAGGGCTCCAGGACGTCGCGACGTGCAATCAGGTCCTGCCCAAACATCGCCACCAGCGTACCCGACGCAGGTTCTAGTTCTTCGTTGGGATGGCTGGCCGGCAAAGCTGTTGATCCCGAACGTATTCCCGGCTGTGTTAATTGAACTGGCGTTGATGCCGACACGGGTGCAAAGGAGGCATCGTCGCACCGCGCGCATGAGCGATGTTCGGGTTCAAATTCGATCTCAAGCTGTGGAGTTGGCAATGAAACAAGCCTCCAAGTCTGACCATAATCGTGCACAGTATGCGTCACTCCAAAGGTTCTGGCTGCCTAACAAACTCTTGAATGGGTTCATGCTTAGTGAATATAACCTCTGGATCTGGTAGAAATCTTTCATTCCGTGACGCATTGTTGCGACGGCCACGGCGACTGAAGCCAAGGGTTATCAAACCGATGAGTGCGAGTAATCCAATACCACCCCTAACACCGCCACCCACAGCAGCAGCAAAGTTGGTTCCGAAGAAAATGCTAGTTTTCAACCAACAAAGATTACAGATGCGTAAAACCCCACCTCTTTTGAGGTCGGGTTAGTAGTGCCGTTTCCGGACCAATCCAATATTGTCACCACAGTCGTATGTGCTCCGGAAGGTATGTTCTATACACTGAAGAGGACGACGCGGGGGGTATAGTACTGGGAGGGGGAGCATCGAGGGTCGCTGTCGTCACCGTTCCAGAGTCAGTGACAGAAGCGGACCATCCCTTGCAGTCTGGCCCAGAACATGTATAGTTATACCAGAACTTAATGCAGGAAGGACATCAAATCTGCCCCTTATTCTAGCAAGAAAACCATGACCTGTAAATGAGGACACCACCGCACAGTTGGGTGATGCACTACATGCTGTATCTAAACCACCAGATTAACTCCAGCGATGCTTCGCTCTAATAATGGGCCGACAGGTGCTACGGATCATCTAAGCCCCGTCACTAAGCATGGAAATCAACATCCGCTAAATCACCCACTGTGTGCCATCGTAACACTGAGTTGCATCAACACTGCATTGTTCCATTACGCAATCAAATCTGCAGTACTTCTGTCAGAATGGAGGTCCCATACCGGCCCAGCAGGATTTTCCGAGAGCTTGGGTGACGAGTAGGTGCTATCCTTGATGGTGTAATCCACGAGGACAAGTGACGGGCAGTGAGTTGTGGAAGATAAAGAACGGATATCTTGGAAAAGGGGGCCCTGATGGGACTGTACCTGATACGTTGAACTCAGGCGCAGGAGCACCGGAAGGAACTAAGAGACAGATTCTCAAGAAAGACTATCTGGGAAATTTGATGAAAAAATAACAAGAATCGAGAGAAGTACTGACCATTATCAGTCTTATCAACGAGACGTCATCCCTGCACAAGAGTCCTGATGGATGTGGTGCCTGAACGCACACAGTGGAGCTAATACGTAGTAGGCGCAGCATCCAATTAGATATACTAAAAGAATTCAGCTGTTGATTCACCTAGTCAATCGGCACGCTCCTTCAGGATCTCAGTGTACTGACATTGTGGTGAGAGGCACGGCAAATGTGCCTACACTTCAGTGCAGCTAGATTGACAATTCTCAAGTCTTTTATTTCCTATAATCTGTGAGTGGTTCAAGCTGAGGCGGACTTGTACAATCTGTGACACACATTTGGTTTCAAGGAAATATCTGGTGGTTGTCCTAACATTTCCGGACACTCGCGAGGAACGCGAAAATCATAGAACTTTACCTTAACCAACACATTACACTCAGACATTTCAAGAACATCATTAACATTGTCTAGTTTCCAGTGGGGTTGAAAGTAGTACATTCCGAACTTAAAATTGCCTGCGTTTGATGCTGAAAAGACATGATGTAGGAAGATTCCGAATCCAGTATCACCGTAACCTAGCGATCTAACGGAGGGTAACCAATTCTTTCGGGAAGCGTCTGTTAATCACTGGTGAACACAACCAAGATACTGACAAACCTTCAGCTGATGTAGGGTGAATGGCAACCGTGTCATCCAGGTCTCGCTTGAGAGCTAGTTCCGACGATTAGCGTGAGTACCTTCGAGGAATCTCAGACGTACCGCCCATTTTGATGGCGACAGCAAAACCTTGAAGGATCTCGTCACTTCCTAATCCAATGATATGAACCCCCACAACACGTTCCTCCTCACCCACAACAATTAGCTTGTAAACTGTCGGCTCCTTGTGACTTTCCGTGACCTGCGAAAAGTAAAGTGCGCGGAATGAAGATTTGTCTGGGATTGAATGAGACGAAACATCGTGATCGGGGAAACATCGCCTCTAACGCACATATCTTAACGTCTTTTCCGTATTTCGCACGTGCCTCTGGTTCTGTGAGACCTACGGTACCGATTGTAGGATGCCTGCGTTATATTGTTTAGTATATCCCATAGGCCCAGAAACAATGACGAACGAAAAGACGACAGTAGGAATGTTCTCATACGAGAGCTTGTCATTCTTGAACTTTTCGGGACCGAAAAGTCTGTTGGACAAACGTCTCCCGGCTGCGATGGCAACAGGGGTAAGCAAGGCTTTGCCCTGTACATCGCCAATTGCGTAGACGCCTGGAACGGTAGTGTTCTGGTATTCGTCGACGACAACGTCACCTTTCTTGTTGATGGCGATTCCGAGTTCTTCGAGCCCAAGACCTTCCGTGTTGGCATGTCGGCCAATTGCCCAGATCAAGCAGTCGATTTCGACAGTCTGCCCATTGTCGTAATGAATTGTGAGGGTCTTTCCTTTCTCTCCTTCTACACGTTGAACTTTGGACTCCTTGTGGATCTTGATTCCAGTGTGTTCCATCCAAGGAGTTATAGTGTCCTGCAGAACGGGATCGAACGTGCGAAGGACCTTGTCATGCCGGATAAAAAGGTGAGTTTCAGTACCGAGTGAGTTGAGAACGCCAGCAAGCTCTACAGCGATGTAACCAGCACCGACAACTGCAACACGCTTGGGTTGCTCTTCCAGATCGAAGAATCCATCGGAATCAATGCCGAGGCTAGCTCCAGGAATGGATTCATCCGATGGGATTGTCGGACGACCTCCAGTGGCGATCGTTAAATGGTCCGCGTTTAGAGTGTACTTCTGACCATCTGGACGAGTGACCTCGACGGAGCTGGTGGACGTCAAACGTGCGAAACCATCATGATACTCCACATGTTCCTTCTCGAGATTGTTCTCGTATATCTTGTTCAACTTGCGTATATATGCATCGCGCTGAGGCTTGAAGGCCGCCCAGTCAAATTTGGGCTCTGAAACTCCCGTAAAGTGGTAGCCTTCGGACGCGTGACGTAACTTGTCTGCCAAATCGGCGGCATGCCACATGATCTTGAAAAACGTTTAACCATGCATTCAACATGGCGGCACTCAGATGCTCGCACCTTCTTAGGAACACATCCTTGGGATTACCGGGGATCATGAGTTGACAATAATTTACGAGCACCCATGGACGCTCACCGACGTTTACACAAGTACCGCCCAAGTAAGGGGAGGTCTCGATAAGTGCAACTTTTTTGCCATAGAGTGCCGCGCGACGCTGTGGGAGGGATAAGGCTGGATAATGGGGGCAGCGGGTCTGCGAGAGGGCCTACAGAAGAAGCGACACCACCACTGCCACCTCCAATGCAGATATAGTCATAACGTTCGTGGTGAGGGTGATCGACTGGAGCCATCTTGGTTGATGAGGAAGTGAAAGATCTCGACAACTACAATGAAACGAAGATGGAATGAGACAAGAAGTAGCGGAAAACAACGGGATATATGCACGCTACCTGGCGAAGTCGGAAGGATGCACTGTGAGTAGACAATGATGGGAAAGTCGCAATTCTCAACGCAGATGCTATGGAAAAAAGTGGAACGATTCGCTTTGGGGAGGAGAGACGTGAGCAAATCATTCTTGGATGCTTTTTATATACCCCTTGCCTCTGTCAGCCTTCTCCAGAGTCCAGCCTGGTCAATGTGCGCGCGTTATCAACCAGTCGAGTGTCATGTGACCCATAAATCACGTGGCTGACTAAGCAGATGAGCAATCAACCTTGAAAAGGCACCTCTCTTGTCTCTGTGATCATAGCAAAAAACGGTAATCAATTAATGGCCCTCTACTGCTGCACAGTTGGAAAAATCTTATCTATGTGACTGTAAATCTGTTTTCAAATCATATAGTAGGCACTGACGTCACCGCAGGGTTTTAATGATGTCAGTTGGTGAATTACACGATTTAGCACTAAGGCTACGGGAGTCAGGAAGTGTTACCGTCAGACTTGCCGTCAGAGGCTAAGTCAATTCCGTTTTGCCTGATAGTGCGGGCTACCGCCTTATGCTATCGCCGCATTATCTGAGCTTGCGAACACCGCCGGTCAACGACATTTCCCGCACCCTGGGAACGCCATCGTGTTCATGGATATAGGGATGCCTTGTGCAGGTGTGAAATAACTGGTTCCTACCCGGACATATCCCCTCACTTCTCACACGGGTTCCCGACCCTTTGAAACCGAGAAAACCTCTTCGGTGACAACCAAGATGTCATGGGCTCGTAGGTGCCGATCCGTATCTCTGGGCCAACTCGACGGTTCGTTTGGCTTGACTTTGTTTCCGCCGTCTTTCATCCGACCTACTTACCTCTGTCAGAGCCCGTGTAAGGCAAGCTGTCTGCAGGTGCGACAACTCTAATTTCCGACAACTAAGCCTGTGCTTATCGATGCTCATGCATTCGCCCACTTGGACAGGGGGTGAAGGTCAACCAATAGCACACCAGCCTCATGATGTTCTTTCTGCGCTGCCAGTTTGTTTGATGTTTGGAAAATACGTTGCTGTCTGTTGGCGGATGTCCAAATGACTTTTTCATTGATGGAGTAGAAGATCCCCCGCAAAAATGGCTCAATCGCAATTTACACAAAGCAACTGCGGTGGCATAACCAAATTTCACCTCCCCGGTATCACCACCAACCTGTGATCGATGGCAATGTGGTGATACATACCATCAATCCGCTGGACCAGGAGGGGTTACTCCAGCCTCGGTGTTGGCATTTCCGCGTCCAGTGAGTGTTCGCCGATTCGTACCAGAGTGCTGTGGGTGCTAAACCACGAAAGCGCTATTTTTGTAATTAGTAGGTTCGAGGAGCAATTAGCCTAACCTTTGCCATAGCATACTATAGAACTGGTCCGAGGTCGTGCGACTACATGGTGCCATTACAGCAATGCATCAGTAATGCACGCATGTGGCGATCCATCTCACATACAGTGGCTCTGGACCAGCCTTCACACCGCGAGGTCTGTGAATGGTAATTAGCCGGCAACGGTCGTGATTCCTGACGAAAATCACCCGCAGAGCGTGCTTGTATTCATATCGTTGACAGACGGCGGATCAGAACTCACCTTGTCCTCGAGGCTCATGCAGCGTTGCAACCCTGAATGAGGTTTGATCTTGAAGTCATGAAACGAGAGGTCGTTTGACCATCGACACGATCATTTACTACTGGTTGCGTGAGCGTTTGCTATTACGCTCGCGAAGAAGTCGCACCCTCTACCGCTTTCTCCCTATCATTTCGGAATCTTGATGCACCTAGATTCCTTTGATCGAACCCACACGCAATGTCCATGCAAGTGCTCGATCACCATGCTAGTGCCTCTACTGGAACCCCCAAACTCACAGCATTGCCAACATTGGGGCACCACCACCAGGTTCATGAAATATGGCTGTGTTACCACGTCACCTCCTGCGCGGTGGTGCCATAATTTTTTGCCCATTCAAGGTTTACTGAAACATTGCGTCTTTGATCTAGAGGTAGATGGCCCCTCACCAGGAAGGACTAAACGTGTAGCCACAATGGATGTCCCCCAGGGATCGGAGAAACGCAGTCGCCCCCTTGTATTGCACACACGTACGGTTCGATGTGAGTGAAAACATGTCTGGCCGCTTGGGAATTTCACCGTTGGCAGAGGGCGTACGTATGTGTTCGCCTATTCATTTCCGCAACCGAACTGGAACGCATGTAACGGTCAGATACTCAAACGTGCGATGCAGCCAAGGATGTCTCGACTATGGCTGCCCTGCATATATGTCAGGACTGTCACGACCGTAGTGAGATGACCATATCCTAGTGACTCGGTTCTCGTCCCCCCAAACCTGAGCAGTTGAGGTATCTGCAAATAAATCCATAGTTCAATGTGCAAGCAATGTCAGAGTAAATGTGAATGCAGTGCGATCTTGCATTGCTAATAAATGCTTGGCGTTCAAGTGCTGACGTCGACCTCCGGCCCAAATGGAGAAATGGTTCGACGCTAGCCTGCCGCGCGTCACGGCATGCTTATGAATCCCGCAATCTCGGTCTTGATAGTGCACTTAGATGGTGATGGCAATTTGATGGGAATGCTTATCATTGCAATGGGCTTGAGTCATTTGCACGGTTTCAAGCAGAGGGAGAGAAATCGCATTATCGACAACCGCTAAGATAACGCTGAGCACGGAGTTCTGGCTTGCGGCGCTTACAGTCCCTGAGTGCCTCGTGGTGTTAGCGGGTTGTAGCCTAGAGATACGTATCGCACGTGCCTAATCCCGTTGGTGCTCCTGAACTTACCTCGTACGTGGCGTATCGATGACATACTTGGAATGATAGAAGCCACATAAATTTCCAATAGCTATGGCCTCGCACAGGGTCCGATTCTCGGAGGCGCCACCAATATCTATTTCTTCGTTGTGGGTTTCATTGTGTGTTTGAGCTGTGGTCAATGACGACGATTCGAACGAGGCTATCAGACACCGTAGTCTCGCTCAACCAGACGTTTCGTTATGATCCCATAAGGGGACACTTGTCACTAGGAGTCTTTCCTAGTCATGAAGAGTGTGGCGCGGCGGCTGTGCGTCGGTCTTGTGTACAGTAGCATCTTATGATGGACGATCGGAGATTTCCGAAGATGAAGGCGTAAGGAGCTACAGGGTGAGAGTCCATGAGGTGACGGCTCGTTCTGGGGTTGAATATACGACGCGTTTTTCAGAGATTCCAATATTCTGCCAGCGTAGACATCGTAGCTCGCTTCGTGCGCCGGAACAGCGAATTAGATTCGGGAGGGGGGCAAAGACGAGATCAAATGCTAAGCTCATACACATATAAGATTTTAGCGATAACGATAGGGAGTCATACCAGAAGGGATTAACTGATGGCCGGCACACGCCCATAATACTAAACTGAAACGAGGACTTGAGAAGTGCGAGCGGAATGTTATCGTAACGTTTGGAAGAGAACAAGGTGGATGGGATATTTGTCAGCGAAGAACGTTTCCAAAACTTGGTTGGTTGCCACTTACGTATGATCAAGGTTCCTCCAACTGAATTGCATAAGAGTTCCACGGCTTTTGCCTTGCCTCGGATGCAGCAAGTGTTGGGAGGAATTCTCATGAAAGTCCGATCCTTCCGCGCACCGGAAGAAGAATCTGTCTCGTGTCTGCCGAGATCAATGAGGGTAGCAAAGCCATCTTGGATACGTGTAAGGGATGAATCTAACGCACCTGCAAAACACACCGACAAGGACCACATAACCCGAAAGTCAGTACATATGTATGTACTCGGAAGTTTGATTGCAATGAGGAACCTAGCAACGTGAGGCGACATAGCGCGTGTCACATTATGCAGCGGCGGTTGATCGCATTATGCATGATTCTATGCCAAAACGAGCATGTGATGAATGACGGCGCTGGGAATAGTATAGCGGGAAGCGATCGTCGTGGTAATGTTGAATCTTGGGTTCGCCGGTCATCGTTGCCAAGGCCATGCGACGATACCGTGTGTGAGAGTAGCCACAAGAGGAGAATGACCAGGTACCGGTTTACCCGCGTAGGTCCAAGTATGCGTATGTACGTGACAGAATATTTGCGCCGAGGGAGGGAGAGAACGAGCCCGAACAAGGACTTGGCGAAAAGCGGCGAGGTAGAGGGCCAAGCTTATTGGTGTTGTCATGGCTTGTAGCGAGTCCGAGGACGACAGAGTCAGTGATCTGAGGTGTGCAGGGTCGACAGGTAAGGTAATCTGCCTAGCAGATACGCCATTTTGTGCACGGAAGTAAATAAGGGGGGGTGAAAGGGGGGGTCGTATATCTGAGATCCGCTACGGAACACAGCCCGAAGGACCCCAAGGAGTGCTAGTTCCATATAGAAAAACGGAAAAGAGGAGAGTATAGTTGCGCTCTTCTTCAACGTCCGTCTCTGCTTTGTGATGACGACCTCTATTCTCCTGCGCTCCCCGTCCCCCTCCCCGTCCCCAGCCTCCATACCGCTCCCCGCACTCCAGTCCGATCTTTCTTCTTCCTCCTCCTCTTCCGCGTCTGGTTCATGTCTCGACCTCCACCGCTCCTCCTCTGCCCCCTCCACCCGCCGCATACGCTTCGCCCCTCTCCCAGATCCACGTCGAGACCTCCTCTTTGAGCCTCAAGACCCTGCGTCCGACGACCACCACTTGGACCCCAAGCCTCTCCCCCAGACGTCTCCAAATGACCTCCCAGATAGCGTCGTCGTCATTTCTCCCTCTGTCTCCCCCGTCTCCTCCCTCTCCAGCGCACGCTCGACACCCACAATCCGCATATCCCCCGACGCGTCTTCCAACAAGCCAACTTCCAAGCTCCTCCGTCCCTTTGCTTTCCTCCGTCGATCCTCCTCTCCTGGTCAATCCCCCCTCTCCCAGTCCACCTCTCTCCTGCCCTCACGCAGTATTTCCTCTCTCGTGAGCTCTTCTACATCTCTTCCCAACTCCCCTTCTTCCCTCTCATCAAGGCTCCCTCGCTTGTCGACGGAGGATATCCTTACCCTTGGTACAAGATCTTTCTTCCGCTCTCGCTCAGGGTCAACGAGTAGTACTCTTTCTCGCCGCACCTCGTCTCCTCCTCCTAGATCTTCTAAATGCCTCCACCGTTCCGCCTCTACTGGCTCAGGCCAAGGTATGAAGCTGGGCAGTGGAAAACATGATTTGGGAGAAGGTTCTAGCCAGTCACATAGTCCTGCTGCTATCGCAGGCTCTGGCTCAAAGAAACGTCGCGCATCTTCTTCTGCATTGACTCCCGGTGCCGGGGGTGGCCGACATTCTGTCGTCAAAATGATTCCGAATGACTCACGTCCAAGTACCGCACCTAGTTCACCGTCCGCATTTCCAAAAAGATCGGTAAAGATGTTGAACGGAAGGGTATATGGTGCAAAGAGATATGCTGGTGAGCATTACGTCAGCCCTCTCTTGTGCCCATCAAACTTACCCCCCCCCCTCGTCGCAGCTCAAACCCTTGCCAATCCCTTTGCTAATGTGCGTGACGAACCTGAATTCGTCGAATGGGGCTATGGCGGAATGGGCAGTGTCCATGCCTCCGCTGGTATTGCCAACGACATGTGGAAAGGGCTACAAAGGAGTGAGCGAGGTGGCGCATTGTTCGCAGGCTCATCTTTTGGCTCATCTTCTGAATCAGCCCAATCATCTGCCGCACCTGTAAGTGTTGGTGGCGGTAGGGGGAGCGGAGCACGTGTAGCTTCGCCAAATGCCCGTCGCAAAATGTCGAACGCCGTCCCGGAATGTGGTATGGGCAATGTTGGTGCTGTTGGGGATGACGATGATGGCAGTGGCATGGGGTGGGTCAAGCGGCGTCGTGCAGAGAAGGAGGCGAAGGCCCGGTTAGAGCAAGCAGCTAAGGAGAAGTCCTCAGAAGGACGAAAGAGCGGCGATTCAATGGATGCAAGCATGTATGCGTCCACTGTTTCCACAGCGTGCACATCTGCATCTACAGATATCACCACGCCGGCCACCTCTCCTCTTATTTCCAGATCTCCCAGCC
>JBBPMS010000068.1:61445-77457 GCA_038090435.1 Phylloporus scabripes | reverse complement strand
TCCTTGACCCTACGTCACATCTCTGTGGACGTACCCTTGACCCTGTAGCACATTCGTGTGGCTATAACCTTGACCACGTGACTCCTAGAAGGGCTACGACCGACTCTACCCGAGCCAGTCGTAACAATGTGCTGCCACACTATTCAAATTACTTTCAAGTTGTGGTCAGCTATTATTGCTATCGTCCAATCATATCCTCTCTACTTGAGTTATACTGTTACAAACACTATCTTTTCAGCATCTTATCTTATCTTTTCGAGTCACATGACATCATCACGTGATCTTATCAGTGAAGCGTCTCAACACTAAGTCCCTATCTTTCATTTTCTTGTTGACTAATTACAATTACATCTTCATTCTTTGAACCCGACAGCATTGGCCTGACTTGTCATCATGGACAGTCACTAGCCATGCCCATCAACCATATGCTGCCACACTATTCAAATTCCTTTCAAGTCATGGTTGGCTATTATTGCTATCATCCAATCATATCCTTCCTGCTCAAGTCATAGTGTGAGACAACCCTTGACTACTAGCCTAGAGGGGCATAGTAGGCTTAGATTATAACCTTAGAAGAGAAGAGAAAAGAGATGTTGACCAGTCCGCAAGCGCTAAGGTGTAACGGTAGGTGGACTGAGTGGAGTGCTCAAGGGGAAAAACCAAGAGAACTTGACTGGGGATGCCAGCTGTTCGCTTGGGGTTTATATATCCTCTATCTATTTGTACATGTTTGTACTGATAGTGACTAAATGTAGTAATTGTCCTATCATGTGATTCCTTATCTAGGCTATATGCACAGGTCTGCACATAGCCCTGCAGAGCCTTGCATAGCCAACGGTGTGGTTTAGGTGAGGCATAGTTTTGGAGGCGATGAGGCATAGCCAGATAAGATCCATAGGCAGTGACGAGGCAGTAGGGCGTAGCCTCGGAGCTTAGCTGTGCACTGGCACACATAGCCTCCTTATCTCTGACTCACTGTGACTTGGATGCAGAGGATGTGATTGGAAGATAACAATATTAGCTGACCATGACTTGAAGTGAATTTGAATAGTGTGGCAGCATATGGCCAAGGGGAGTGGCTGATGATTGTCTATGATGACAAGTCCAGCTGATACCGTTGGGTTCGCAGAATAATGATGTAACTGTAATTAGTCAACAAGAAAATAGAATAATAGGGACTTAGCAGTGAAACGATGAACTGATAACATCATGTGTTCATGTCACATGATTCGAAAAGGTAAGATGAGACGGCAAAAAAGATAGCATTTGTAACACTACCCCCTTTCTAAGGATCAACTTCCAGGCGATCAAAGGGTGCTGATTGAGTGGTGAAGTTCTTGTAATGGGTGAATAATGAGTCAAAGTCTGCTTGTGCCATGTGTAAATAGTGTGAGGTGGATGGGTTTTCTTTATGGAAATCCGCAATGACGTCTTTCACGTGCGTGAGATTGGATAAGGGTTCCCAGGTTCATTTATTGTCGTTGTAGCCTTTCCAATGGACCAGATATTCCAAATGATTCCGCTTTAGTTGGAAATCGACAATAAAATCCATTTTGTATTCTTCGTCATAGTCTTTTGTGACCTGAATAGGTCCAGGTGAGGTAACTGATTGGCCAGGCAGCTGTTCTCGATATGGTTTGACCCTCGTAATATTGATTGTGGGATGAATATGCATTGATTTTGGAAAATGTAACGTGATAGCGTTATTGAGCATGGCAGTGATCTCATAGGGTCCTAGCCATTTCTCTGACAGTTTCTTGGATGCTCAAGGAAGTTGTAGGTTGTCGGTGGCAAGCCAAACCTTTGATCCCACCTGATACTGTGGTGCTTTGGATCGATGTTTGTCGGCTTGCTCCGCCATATGTTTTTGTGCTTTTTGTAAATTATCTTGTGCATCCTGCAAGGCTGACTTTATGCTGTTGGCGAATTTGTCTGCGGCCGGTGCCTTAGAGATTCCTGGCTCTGTACCCATGCATGGTACATAACTCCGATTTAGAGCAAAGGGAGATTTCTTTGTGGCGGAATGATTCTGGTTATTGTGGGAGAATTGGGCGATGGGTAACCAATCAGCCCATTGATCTTGCTTCTCCGCTGTGAATAATTGTAAGTATTGCTGTAAATCTCAGTTTACCCATTTGGTTTGCCTGTTGGTTTGTGGATGGTGTGCCATAGATAGTTTGGGTTTGATCCCTAATCTTTTGCATAAATCTGTCATCATGTGAGAGGCAAATTGAGGCCCTCTGTCCGATATGATGCTTCAGGGAATTCCATGGTGAACCCATACGTGGGTGAGATAAAGCATGGCTATTTGCAGGGCTGTTGTTGTTTTGTGGCATGGTATGAACACAACTTCTTTTGAGAACCTGTCCACCACCACTAGAATGGTGTTGTATCCCTTGGAAAGGGGTAGATCTGTAATGAAATCCGCAGTAATGTCTATCCATGATCTGTTGGGTATTCCCAATGGGGATAGTTTGCCCAGGGGTCATTGATTGTTTCCTTTAAACCTAGCACAACAATCACATTGTTGTGTGTACTTCTTGACCTCCTTAGCTATTTCTGGCCAGAAATACTGTTGTTTGATAAGCTCCAATGTTTTGTCATACCCCACATGTCCTGTACTTGGGGTATCGTGATGCAATCTGATGATTTCCATGCCGAGTTGATTGTTCGGCGGAATGAATAACTTGTTATCTTTCCACAAAAGCTGCTCTCCTATCGTCAAGTTCCATTTCGTGATCCAATCCTGGATGGTGGCTTCCAGTTTTGTGTTTAGGATCTTTGCTACGTTTTCTTGGATATGATCGCCATCATGGGATACAGTTACGGTGGTCTGAATCTGCTCTGGGGGAATCACCATGATCTCTTGATTGTTGGCATCAATCCCTGATGTGTGATTTTCTCTCCTAGATAGTGCATCTGCTTTTTCCATTGTTGCGCCTGCTTTGTGTACCCATTTGAAATCAAACCTGGATAGGTACTGTGCCCATCATGCCTGTCTTCGCGATAGGTTCTGATTTTTCATAAACCACTGCAAATTTGCATGGTCATTCCAAATCTCGAATTGATATTTGGTGCCTTCTAGATAGTATTGCCAATCCTCTAGTGCCTGAATGATACTGAGCATCTCTTTATCGGCTATGGGGTAATTTTGTTCTTCTGGCGTCATAAAGTGTGAGGCGAATGCCATAGGATGCCATTTCTGCATTTCTTCTTGATAAATGGATAGTACTGCACCCGTAGCGTAATCTGATGTATCCATCTCAAGTCTGAACTGATGATTGTTGTCTGGGAATGCTAGAATTGGGGTGTTCATGAATTTTTTTTAAGCACATCGAAGGCTTTCTGCTAGGGCTCTCCCCACTTGAAAGGGACATCCTTCTTAGTGAGATCGTTGAGGGGCCTAGCAATCTGGGCATATCCTTCGATAAAGCGCCTATAAAAGTTGGCCAATCCTAAAAAGCTTCGTATTCCTTTTATGCTGGTGGGTGCTGGCCATTGCATGATGGCTTGGACTTTCTCCATGTCCATCTGAATCCCATCCTTGCTGACAATCATTCCAAGGAAGTCTACTTCATCGACTTTGAATATGCATTTTTTAGGTTGCAAATATAGATCATTTTCTTCCAACCTTTATAGCACTTCCAGTACAATTTTATCATGTTCTTGTTGATCATTTGTCTTGGTAAAAACCAGTATGTTATCGATGTAGATGACTACACAGTAGCTCATGTCTGTGAATATCTCATTCATCATGGTTTGGAATGTGGTAGGGGAATTTGTCAACCTGAAAAACATGACTAGGGGTTCAAAAGCTTCTTTGAAGCAGACAAAGGCTACTTTCCATTCATCTTCTTTCTTGATGCGTATGTTGTTGTAACTGGCATGTAGATTCATCTTAGTGAACAGCTTAGCTCCTTTGAGCTGATCTACAAGTTGCGATATTAGTGGCAGTGGATAGTTATTCTTCACCGTATGCTCATTGAGGTACTGGTAATCAGTTACCATTCTCTTCTTGCCTTCCTTCTTGGGTATAAAGAATATCGGGGACGTTTGAGGCGATTTGGATGGGCATATGTATTCTTTATGCAACTGCTCATCCAAGTAAGCCGATACTTCTTCTTGTTTGTCTGATGAAAGTGGGATTAGTCGTCCTTTCTTAGGCTTGAAGGACTCTTTCAGATCTATCGCATGATCCCATGGCTTTTGTAGCGGCATACGTTCCAAATCCTTTGGTGTGAATATTTTCAAGTACTCATGGAACTGTGGAGGAACTAGTTTTTCTGGAGTTTGCATCACCTTGGGCTTCTCGGTAGCCCATAGGTATTTGGAAGTATTCGTTTCAGAGATATCCTTCTCCTCGTTATCTTCTTCATCATCTTCCGTGTCTGTAAGGTCTGGGAGTTCCTCCTCCTCAGTCTCCTCAGGAACTTCTTCCATTGTGACTCTGTTTTTCAATTTTCTGCAGGAATCCAGATATCCTGTCATCCTGACTTTTCCAGTCTTCCAGTCAATCATGGGATTGTGCTTCTTCAACCATGTGTATCCCAACACCATTTGGTTCTTTCCTAGGTTGGTTACTTCAGCTGTGACCTCCTTTCGATGACCTTGGTAATCCATAACCAGGTCTACTGCGTGCGTGATATCGCCATTGTGGTTTCGAGTTTCATCTACGTTGTAGACTGCATAGGTCTGATGGAGCTTCCTCATGGGTATGCGATGCTCTCGGCACCAGATCTCGTCAATAAAAACTTTGTTTGCTCCGCTATCCAATAGCGCTTGTATGGGAAGGATTGTTCTCTCATTTGGGTGAAGTACTTGCGTCTGTAATAGTACTTTCTTCTCAATGGATGTGGATCACACAAAGTGGGGCATGGTTTGATCAGTGGAGTCAAAACCTTGATCTTCCTGCTGTGTCTTGTCGAGCTTAGGTACTAGTCGTACCTCCAGAGTGAGAATTTGCTTGATGATGATCTGTGCAATTTGATCTCCTTCCTTTACTGCGAAGGAGTCCTTTCTATGATTGAACATCAAGACTCTGATTGTTCCACGGTAGTCTTTGTCAATGACTCCGGCTCCGATATCAATCATGAACTTGCTTGCTAATCCACTCCATGGTGCTATCCTTCTGTATATGGCGTTAGGCAGTGCCATTGCTATGCCTATGTCAATTAATCCTTTCCTGTGTGGCAGGATTTCCATATCTTCGGTAGCGTATAGATCATAGCCTGCTGCTTTCACTGATCCTCTGGTGGGGATCTTTCCTGTTGCTTTTGTCAGCATTACTTGTAATTGGCTTGTACCAATTGCTTCTTCAGGGATTTTCATTTCTTCTGTCAAAGGGGAATTAAGCACCGATTGTGATTTTGGCCATGCTTCTTTCGAAGACGCCCCCAACTGTGTACTTAATACATCATCTGTAGAAGTTAGTCCATGAGCAGATTGAAGACCCTGATCTTTCAATCTGTGCGCTCTTTTCCTGACTCCGTATCCTTGAGGTCGTAGAAAAATGCCGTCATTTCTTCGAAGTCCATCCTTTGGACCCATCTGAGTTGTTGATCTTCTTGCATAGTGGTCGCTTGGACCCTTTTGACTTTGCGACATATCTCCTTGTGGTTCCCTCCAAGGAACTTGCATTCCAAGCATTGCTGCTTCGGCTTAGGGCAAAATCGAGCCATATGCTTTTTGCTTCCATAGTTAAAACACTATTGCTTGCTACGTGAAGAATCTGTGGCCCGGACCTCTCGTCACAGGGTCCACTTCTTCTCGAATGCATCTTTCTTCTTGAACATCTGATAGGCTTCAATCTGTCGACCTATCGTCTGAATTTCCTTGAGTGTGTCATCGACCGTGTCGTGACGTCATCCCTTGAATAACTCTTCACGGATGTCCTTGTTGACTCTGTTCTCAAGGTTCCATACACCCATAGGCTGGTCGATATCAGCCTTGGTGAAAATGGATAACCATTGGCTTATATATCTGTCAATAGATAAGCCCCTTTGCTTGAAAGTTTCGAGCTGCTTCTTAGCCCAATCTTTCTGATGTACTAGATGGAACAGTCTGATGATCTCTGCTTGGATTGCGAACCATGTTGTCAATATGGTGGTTCCATCTGCAAGCTTTTGTAGCTCTTGTTCTGCGAAGAAGGAGCCTTTGTGGCCCTTTAACCTGGATAGGATGGCATATGCCCTCAACTTTGGTTTGGGCATCCATATCTTTGATCCGTCATCTGTGAGCAGATTCTCAACATAGCTTGCAAACTGCTTGGGGTTGCAATCCAGCCATGCTTGTATCTTGATCCACCAATCTTCGAATTTGGCGGGTGATCTGTCATAAGTTCCAGGATCTGTAAAAACTTCGACTTTAGATGTCCCAGACATCTCCGGTTGTCCTATGCTTGGAGTAACTCTTGCCCATTGGTGGAGTCCCAGCAATTTGTGTATTCGCTGATCTGCTTCTTGTGTCTTTTCCATGTTTTCTTGTAACTGCTCATTGGTGTGTCTCAATGCTTCTCCTAACTGATCTCATTGTAGTCCCAGATCTGCTATAGTCTGGCCTTGTTGTGTGACCACCACATTGAGGTTCTGGCATGCCTCTAGCAGCTGTGTCCACTGTTCTTGCATAATGTTTGCAGCCATTGCTGTCAAATGTCGTTGTAATGAAGCAACATCTGCTTCTTTTCTTAGGATAGCTCAGGTGTATCCGTAGTCTTACTCAAGCTTGGGCTTGGTGTATCAAATGTTTCAATTCAAGAATAGGGGCGCTGTGCTCAACCTATCTCCTTTGTTGTCAGCTCCTCCTATGCTCGTGCATAGGGGTCTTAATGCAGTTGCATCTCTGTCTCATGACAGGCGCTAATCACTGCTTCGTTGGGTGCCTTTCTTCTGTTGCCTCTGCTAACAGTGAAGAGCTCTTCTCGAGTACATTGTCAAGCGTCGATAAATGTTTTGTATGCAACGTCTGCGTCTAGAGTCTCTTAGTCTGGGTTTGTTGACCGAGATGTCATAGTTGTCTGATCACCCTTGGTCAATGACCGCTGCTGTGATTGATGTCGTCACTGAGGACCGTTGTCCAGGGCAAATGTATAGTCAAGTTCTAATGAGACAACCCTTGACTACTAGCCTGGAGGGGCGTAGTAGGCTTAGATCATAACCTTAGAAGAGAAGAGAAAAGATATGTCGACCAGTCCGCAAGCGCTAAGGCGTAACGGTAAGTGGACTGAGTGGAGTGCTCAAGGGGAAAAACCAAGAGAACTTGACTGGGGATGTCAGCTGTTCACTTGGGGTTTATATACCCTCTATCTATTTGTACATGTTTGTACTGATAGTGACTAAATATAGTAATTGTCCTATCATGTGATTCCTTATCTATGTTACGACTGGCTCAGATGGAGTCAGTCGTAGCTCTTCAAGGGTGTTATAGGGTCAAGGGGTATAGTCACACAGGTGTGACGGGGTCAAGAGTACGGCCACACAGATGTGCCGGAGTGTCAAGATCAAGGGTACGGCCACACAGATGTGCCAGAGTGTCAAGGTCAAGGATACGGCCACATAGATGTGCTGGAGTGCCAAGGTCCTCATGTTCGACGGACAACGAGGGAGGCTGCCAAGGTCCTTGGGATTGAAGGTCCACAAGGGAGGCGACAAGGTTCTTAGGTACGAGGAGAGGTTGCTTTAGGTAGCAACCGAACCGTCAAGAGGACAAGAGATGAGAGAAAGGAAACAGCGGTGCTTGATTAGTTGTACTTGATGGCAAGTGGTAATCGAGGTATAAGAAGGGAGATCAAGCGTGAGGAATACATGGGAGAGGAAGAAAGGATATATATATGCCCTTAATAGGTTTAGGGCTGGTCATAGAATGACAAAGATGGAAAAGATGACTAAGTGAGAACGAGTCATCGAAACCGATGGACTCGGCTGGAACTATGGAGAAGTAAGCGATGACCGAGCAAGTGGTAGTCGAGTCACGTGGTATGATTAGGTCATCGCGAAAGGAAACAGAGTTTGTCAAAGATAAAAAGAGAAACAAATCGTAACATTACCCCCATTGTATGTCTGAGACAGCGACAAGGATTTTCCTTAGTAGTGACCTGGGGAGCCAGACAAGTTCGCTTCAGCAATGTCATCGTACATTTCATCCCCAGGAGAAGGGGATTGTTCACGAGTAGGACGAGGAGGAGGTTCACGAGTAGGATGCATCCGACGAGTACGACGAGTGTTTTGAACGGGAGAACGAGTGATGGATGGGAAAGACGATGAGGACGAAGAAGAGGGTTGTCATCCTTGACCACAGCGGAGGGGGCATTGTATCTGAGCATGCCCAGGTGTGACACGGAGACAGATTGGGCATTGGTAGAAAGTGCAATGGGCCCTCTGATGGCCCAGGCGTCAGCAGGTGTAACAAGCTTCGTTATACCTTGGATGGTTTGGGGGAAGGTGGTCGTTGTTCCGTTCAAAGGAGTATGCCACTTCAGTGACATCAATTGCTCTGGCTTCGTCAGATTCAAGTGGGGAAGAGGATGTGGATGGGGTTGTTGCGAAGCAGTCGAGGTGATGATAAGTTTGTCGAGCTAGATAGGCATCGACGTTTGCTAGGAATTTGGGCATGTCCAGCTGATGCATGGCTGCGATGAGGTCTGTTCTGATAATGTTACATGCACGGGCGACTGCGAGTTGCAGGTCGTGAGCTACTTGGTTGCGGACTGGAGTGAATACGAGGAGTCTGATTGTTTCCACCTGAAGATAGGTGCTGTAAAGGTGGGCAAGAGCAGATCCTTCATCAAGGTAGCTATCAAGTGCACGAGCAAGGTGACCGGAGGTTAAAAGGTTATGGACATGCGGGGTCACTGTGGCAGGAAGGGGGTCTTGGAGGCTATGGGCATAATGGGGGACATCAACAGACGTGATAGAATTCTGAGAATGATAGGTTGGGGAGGAGAGACGAGTCGCAAGATATGGCGAAGGTGGGATTGGCAGTGTTGGGAGTCCATCGCTCCCGTAGTCTTTGTCTTCAAAATGAATGGTTCTGTGAGGTGGTGGAGAGGCTTGGCGTTCCCATCCGGGGGATGCACAGGTAGAGGACGAAAGGGTGTCGATCAGAGTAGATGAAGCGGCAGGAGAGTCTATATAAGTGGTATTGGTGATGGAAGATATAGTGGACGTAGAGAATGCGGTGTATGATGGAGGTGGGGCAAGTGGGATAAGGTTACGAGGAGGAGAAATGGTCATTTGTTTTAAGTATTGTGAGAGGAGCGATGACGAGATGATGGTGGTGCAGGTGAGGAAGAGAAAATGGTGGGATGAAGGTTCTTATATTCTTCTAGAATGGACTTTGCATATTTTAAGTCCCGCTCAGCAATCCATGAGTCTTCTTCGGCTGTGTATCCCTTCCATCAGATCAGGAACATTCGGGCCATCGAGGCTTCACGGTGGCGTAGAATCTTCTCGATTTCATATTCTTCTTCCCCTTCTATAAGATCCGGTGGTGGAGCTGGAAAGTTTGGGCCATGTACATCATTCTCGCGATAGGGGGATAGAAGAGAAGTGTGGAACATGTTGTAGATCTTCCATGTCTTGGGAAGACGAAGTTGGTACATGATAGGGGAGAAGACTTTGGTGATGGTAAAAGGTCCTTCTCGTTTTGGGGCGAATTTGGGGTTGGAGATAGATCGTTTCAAGTTCCTGGCTTCGAGCCATACTTTATCTCCTTTTACAAAAGAGGTGAAACCTCGATTGTTGCAAGATTTCATAACTTGGTGGGCGAGTTCATGGGCAGCTAGGGCTTCTTATCTGGCGGCGACAAGGGATTTAAGGCAGGTTTCCACTGTGGGGATAGAAGAGTCGGAGATGATAGAAGGGAGGGCACAGGGTTCATAACCCATCATGAGGTAAAATGGAGATTGGTTGGTGATGGAATGAGGGCGGTGATTGTATGCACATTCGGCATGGGAGATCATATTGGACCATGATCCAGGGTTTGCACTGCAGAAGATTCAAAGGTATGTTTCGACTTCTTGATTAACGCATTCCGTTTCACCATCTGTTTGAGGGTGGTAGGCAGTGGAAAGGGAGAGGTCGTATTGTAGGAGCTGACCAAGTTTGCAGGCAAAGGCAGAGGCGAATTGTGGACCTTGGTCAGAGATGATTTTATCGTAGAGTCCAAAGCAGAGGTAGACTTTGTGAAAAAAGAGTGTGGCTACACCCTCGGCGGTGATGGTTTTCTTGGTGGGGCAAAGAATTACCCCCTTTGTAAGGCCATGGTTGACCACGACCAGTAGAGAGTCGAAGCCACTGGAAAGTGGAAGATCAGTGATCAGGTTGCAAGAGACCTGTTGGAATGGGCGGAAGCAAGAGGAGGCGATGGGTATCAACGGCGGAACGGTGGGATGAGTGTTGGACTTGTTCTGCTGACAAGTGGCGCAACCTTCTACATACTTGCAAACAAATTGAGCAAGACCTGGCCACCAGAACTCAGCAGCAACAAGTTGGCATGTTTTAAGGAACTTTGCATGCCTGGCGGAGACGTGGTCATGACAACAAGAAAGGATCTCACAGCAGAGGGTACTAGAGGGGAGAACATAGACACAACCCTTGTAAGTGAGGACACCAGACTCCAGCTGCCAATCAGCAAGTTGAGAGTGGAATGTGTGGGAAATGTCAGAATTGAGGGTTTGGAGATGTTCTAAGACAAGGGGATCGGATTGGAAGGAGGAGGAGATGGTGCTATGTAGCACGGTATCAATGACGTTCACAAAGAGGGAGTCGGGTAGGAGGACAGTATCTTCGTTGTCATTGTTATCGGGACAGAGGTCAGGGCAGCAGGAGAGGGCATCAGGACCGGCAAGGAGGCGTCCTGGGACCTGGATAATTTTGAGGTCAAAGTTAGCGAGATCAAGCAACCAACGGGCTTGTCGTCGATTTAGGTTCTGGGCTTGGCAGAAATAAGTGAGGTTCTTGTGATCTGTGAAAACCTGCACCGGGAAAGGGGAACCATGGAGATAATGTCTCCAAGATTTAAGGGCGCGGATGATCGCGAGTAGTTCATGATTGTGGATATCATAGTTGCGCTCTGTGGGAATGAGCGACTGGAAGAGATAGGAACAAGGGTGCCAGTCCCCATTGGCATCGGTCTGAAGGAGGATAGTGCCAGTAGCATGCTTGGAGGTGTCGGTAACTATAGCAAAAGGTTTGGAGAGGTCGGGAAGTCGAAGGACAGGTTTGGATAAGAAGAGGCGTTTCAAAGCTTGAAATGACTGTTCACAGGAGGGGGTCCATTCCCAAGGGTGTATCTTTTTGGTGAGGTCGAGGAGAGGGCGAGCAACGGTGGAATAGTTAGGAATGAATCGTCAGTAAAAGTTGGCGAATCCAAGGAAAGAGCAAATGTCTTTCACCTTGGTGGGAGTCAGCCAGGAAGTGATCCTGTCGAGCTTGGTGGGGTCCATGGCAAGGGAATCTGGTTTGACGATCATCCCAAGATATTCTACCTTGGTAGTTGCAAATTTGCATTTCTCGAGTTTGAGGTGGAGGTTGAGTTCTTTCATCCATTGAAGAACTCGCTTGGTATGTTCTGTGTGAGTTTGTTCGTCAGGGGAAAAGATGAGGAGATTGTCCATGTAGATAATGAGCCATCCCTCTGCGATCATGTCTCGGAACGAGTCGTTCATGAAGCGTTGGAACGTGGTGAGGGAGTTACAAAGACCGAAGAACATGACCATGGGTTCGAAAAGCCTCTTATAGGTGATGAAGGCAGCTTTCCATTGGTGGCCATCCTTGATGCAGACATTGTTATAGCCCCAACGGACATCGAATTTGGTGAAAACACAGGCACCCTTCAGTTTATCAAGAAGGTCGGAGATGAGAGGTAGGGGATAGGCATCTTGTCGAGTCGCCTCATTGAGTTTTCTGTAGTCCTGACAGGGACAGATGTGTTTCTTGATACTTTCAGGGTCTGTCAGGTCTATTCCTTTCTTCTGAACAAAGAAGAAAGGAGAGGCTTGTGGGGAATTGGAGGGACGAATTTTGCCTGAGGCGAGGTTTTCCTCGATAAACTTCTCGGTAGCTTCTTGTTCTATGGGAGAGAGGGGGTAGACTTTTCCAATACTTGGGACAAAGTCATCACGGAGATTGATCTCGTGATCATAGGGACGGGACGGGGAGAGGTGTTGACTTGCTTCCTCTGAGAAGACAGAAGCATAATCAGAGTATTCCGGGGGGAGGACGACGGGTGGTTTCATCTTTTCTTCGGTGGCAGAGAGTTCAATAGCTTTGGTGAGCTTTCAAATGACAGGGGAGTATGGGAGGAAACATTTGACATCTCCTCGGATGATTCGACAGAGACGGTAGTTGCAATGTTCTTGTTTGAGGTATTGGTTCTCAGATTCTACATCTAAGAATTCGTAGAGTCGTTCATTAGTGATGGCGTCTATATGAACATGGCGAGGAGGGCGAGGTGTGAATCTTTGGAGGAGTTCATCATGTCATTGTTTGTCTGCAGTGAAGGAGGAGTATAATTCCTTTGATTGATCGCAGCTCTTAGGGATTGAAATGGTCTGTCGAGACCAGTCGATGGTGGGGTTTGTGAGGCGTAACCAAGGAAGCCCGAGAATGACATTTTCTCGACCACAGTTCATGACGTAGAAGAGAGTTTTCTGGATGATTCCTTCGATGTTGAGGTACAAGGTGCACGTAAACCGGATTCCTCCATTCCAGTTGATGGTTTGGTCGACATTTCATACTTTGAGGGGGATGTCGAGTTTCTGTGTGGGGATACGATGTTTGTGGACAAAGTCCCAGTCAATGCAGGAGATGTCTGCACCACTGTCAATAAGGGCTTGGGTGTCAATGACTTTCATAGTGTGCAAGGGAGAGATCAACTATACTAGGATTTGCATAGATTTGCCAGTGGTAGATACAAGTACAGGAGCGCACGTGACAGAAGGGGAGTCTGGCGTCAACTCAGGTCCCCGTTTCAAAAACCCTTGCTCCAAGTGAAGCCAACCTGCACTACCTTGGTTTCGTCTTCATCATCATCCTCTAAGTCAATAAGACGAGGAAGATCGTTCTCCTTGGCGACCTTTTGGACACGCGGTTTTGGGGGGGAAGAGAAGTGAGGACAGTTAGAACTAGAGTGTCCTTTCTTGCAACAACGGAAGCAGAGTCCTTCCTTCATGCAACGTCTTCGTTCCTCAGTAGTCATCTTCGGAACCTTGATGGAATCGACATCCATGGCGTTAGGGTCTCTAGCTTTCGGGGTGGAGGTGGAGAGGAGGGTGAAGAACAAATGGTAGGCATTGTGATTCTTGATCAATGACTGGGTTTTCTGCCATAACGACTCATATCGTATGGCCTTGGTGTTCCATCCTTCGATTTTTGTTGGGACGATTTTGGCGTTTATGATCCTAGTCATTAACGAGACAGGGATTCCTTGAGAAAAATAACTGATAAGGATGTTCTCATCAGTGATGTTGGAAATCGCCACATTGTTCTTGAATTCGGCGATGTACATGGTGAGGGAGGGGAAGTAGGATTGGTCACGATGTTTGACCATCTTGGTGTTCGTCAGCCAATGAATGGCATTGCCGATGGTGTCTTGGTGTTTGAACGCTAGTTTGAAGGCTTTGGTGAAGTCTTCAAATGTTCCAAGGTCTGGGGTGGTACCAGCAAGGCATTTCTGGCGGAAGGTGTTGGCTCAGGTAAGAGCTGAGCCCTTGGTCATGTACGATAGTGCAAAGGCTACCTTCTTGGCATCATTGGTGTAGACTTCCTCATTCACGAGGAGGTAGAACTTGACAGAGTTGAGCCATTGTATGGCTTTCTTGTAGGACCCCTCATAGGGTTCAGGTGCTCCAATACGGAGTTCAGTGGGTTTCGAGGAACTAGTGGGCATTGGTGCGACAGAGGGACGAGGGTTTCATGGTGGTAAGGTGACAGGAGGACATAGGGGGTCAAAGATATCTTGGATTCTTTGTGTGGCAGTGGGCGTGAGGAGAATAGCAAGATCTTCGGCAAGACCTTCTACAGCAAGTTGTTGTTCAATGGTGGGGATCTGCTCGTCGGAGTCAGATGCAAAGATATCCTCTTCGTCAGAGGGATGTGGTTCAGTGGGTTCTGGGGACGTGTCTTGTTGTGCGCTTTCACGCCAACTAGGGGTGGGTTACAAGAAAGAAATGGTGGAGGTTCACAATGATGGTAACCTCAGGTAGACGCTTGATCTTTTGTTACGACTGGCTTGGGTGGAGTCGGTCGTAGCCCTTCAAGGGTGTTACAGGGTCAAGGGGTACAGTCACACAGGTGTGACAGGGTCAAGAGTATGGCCACACAGATGTGCTGGAGTGTCAAGGTCAAGTGTTACGACCGACTCTACCCGAGCCAGTCGTAGCCCTTCAAAGATGTCACGGGGTCAGGGGTATAGCCACACAAATGTGCTATCGGATGTCAAGGTGACGGCCACAGAGATGTGCCGCAGTGTCAAGGTGACGGCCACAGAGATGTGCCGCAGTGTCAAGGGAACGGCCACAGAGATGTGCCGCAGTGTCAAGATGATGGCCACAGAGATGTGCCGCAGTGTCAAGGAAACGGCCACAAAGATGTGCTGTGGTGTCAAGGTCAAGTACGGCCACACAAATGCACCGAAGTGCCAAGGTCCTCGTGTTCTATAGACAACGAGGAAGGCTGCCAAGGTCCTTGGGATCGAAGGTCCACAAGGGAAGCGACAAGGTACAAGGGTTTACGAGGAGAGGTCGCTTTAGGTAGCGACTGAACCATCAAGGGGGCAAGAGACAAGAGAAAGGAAAACGAGTGCTTGATTAGTTGTACTCGATGACAAGTGGTAGTCAAGGTACAAGAAGGGAGATCAAGCGTAAGGAATACATAAGAAAGGTGAAGGATATATATACGTCTACAATGGGTTTAGGGCCAGCGAGTTTAGGGCCGGTCATAGAAGGTCAAGGAACATCGTAGAAGAGATGACAAAGTGAGAACGAGTCATCGAAGCCAATGGACTCGGTTGGAACTATGGAGGAAATGAGCGATGACCAAGCAAGTGGTAACTGAGTCATGTGATGTGATTAGGTCATCGCGAAAAGGAAACAGAGTTCGTTAAAGTAAAAAAAGAAATAAATCGTAACATTACCCCTGTTGTATGTCCGAGATGGCGATGAGGACTTTCTTTAGTAGTGACCCGGGGAGCCAGTCATGTTTGCTTCAGCAACGTCATCATACATGTCGTTCCCAGGAGAGGGGGATCGGTCACAAGTGGAACGACGAGGAGGTCTATGAGTGGGATGCATCCGGCGAGATTGATGAGTATTTTGAACAGAGGGGCATGCGACCGACGGGGAAGAGGACGAAGACGAAGAGGAAGACGGTTGCCCTGGACGTTGAAGGGGACACCGCATTTGCGCATGCCTAGGTGCGACGTGAAGACAGGTCGGGCATTGATAGAGGGAGCAGTGGACCCTCTGATGGCCCAGGCAGCGACAGGTATAACAGGCTTCGTTATACCTTGGATGGTTTGGGGGGAGGTGGTCATTGTCCTGTTCAAAGGAGTACGCTGCTTCAGCATTGTTGATCGCTCTGATCTCATCGGATTCAAGCGGAGAGGAGGATGCGGAGGAAGTTGCGGTGAAGCAAGCAAGACGATGATAATTTTGTTGAGCCAAATAAGCGTCGACATCAGCAAGGAATTCTGGCATGTCCAGTTGGTTCATGGCGGCCATCAGGTCAGCTTTGATAACGTTACAGGCACGGGCGACTGCGAGTTGCAAGTCGTAAGCCGCTTGACTGCGGGTGGAGGTGGATACGAGGAGCCCGATGGTCTCTACTTGGAGGTACGCGCTGTAGAGATGGGCAAGAGCAGACCCATTGTCAAGATAGCTGTCGAGTGCGCGGGAGAGATGGCCTAAGGTAAGGAGATTGTGGACATGTGGGGTCGCTGCAATAGGAAGAGGGTCTCAGAGGCGATTGGCATAGTGGGGGACGTTGATGGACGTGATAGAATCTAAAGGGTGGTACGT
>JBBPMS010000068.1:18856-61347 GCA_038090435.1 Phylloporus scabripes | reverse complement strand
GCGGGAGAGATGGCCTAAGGTAAGGAGATTGTGGACATGTGGGGTCGCTGCAATAGGAAGAGGGTCTCAGAGGCGATTGGCATAGTGGGGGACGTTGATGGACGTGATAGAATCTAAAGGGTGGTACGTAGGGGAGGAGAGACGAGTAGCAAGACGAGGTGGAGGAGCGAGTGGAATGAGATAACAGGAGGGAGAGTTGGTCATTGCTTTAGGTTTTTGTGAGAGGAGCGGCAACGAGATGATGGTAGTGTGGGTGAGGGAGAGAAGACGTTGGGATATAGGTTTTTGTACTCTTCGAGAGTGGACTTTGCATGTTTCAGATCCCGCTCGGCAACCCATGAGTCTTCTTCGGCTGTGTATCCTTTCCATCGGATCAAGAACATGCAGGCCGTCGGGGTTCCACGGTGACGTAGAATTTTTTCAATTTCATATTCTTCTTCTCCTTCTATTAGGTCTGGTGGTGGAGCAGGGAAGTTCGGGCCGTGTACTTCGTTCTCTTGGTAAGGGGATAGAAGGGAGGCGTGAAACACGTTATGGATTTTCCACGTCATGGGAAGGCGAAGTTGGTATGTGATAGGAGAGAAGACCTTGGTGATGACGAAGGGTCCTTCTCATTTTGGGGCAAATTTGGGATTAGAGATGGATCATTTCAGGTTCCTGGCTTCGAGCCATACTTTGTCTCCTTTCTCAAAAGGGGTGAAGCCGCGGTTGTTGCAAGACTTCATAACTTGACGGGAAAGTTCGTGGGCGGCGAGGGCTTCTTGTCTGGCGGTGACAAGGGATCTAAGGCGGGTCTCCACTGCAGGGATAGAAGAGTTGGAGATGACAGAAAGAAAGGCATGAGGTTCGTAACCCATCATGAGGTAAAACGGAGATTGGTTGGTGATGGAGTGGGGGCGGTGATTGTGCGCAAATTCGGCGTGAGAGATCATGTTGGACCATGATCCAGGGTTGGCGCCGCAGAAGATTCGAAGATAAGTTTCGACTTCCTGGTTCACACGTTCCGTTTCACCATCTGTTTGGGGGTGATAGGCAGTGGAGAGGGAGAGGTCGTATTGTAGGAGCTGACCAAGCTCACAGGCAAAGGCAGAGGCAAACTGTGGACCTCGATCAGAGATGATTTTGTCGTAGAGTCCGAAGCGGAGGTAGACTTTGTGAAAAAAGAGTGTGGCTACTTCCTCAGCAGTGATGGTTTTCTTGGTGGGGCAAAGAATTACCCCCTTTGTAAGGCCATGGTCGACCACGACCAGCAAGGAGTCAAAGTCATTAGAGAGAGGAAGGTCGGTGACCAGGTCACAAGAGACTTGTTGGAACGGGCGGGAGCAGGAAGAGGCGATAGGCGTCAGTGGTGGGACAGTGGGGTGAGTGTTGGACTTGTTTTGCTGGCAAGTGGCGCAACCCTCCACATATCGGCGAATAAATTGGGCAAGGCCTGGCCACCAGAATTTGGCCACAACCAGCTGGCAAGTTTTAAGGAACCCCGGGTGCCTGGCAGAGACGTGGTCATGGCAACGAGAGAGGATGTTGTGGTGGAGGGTACTGGAGGGTGGAACATAGACTCGACCTTTGTAGGTGAGGACGCCAGATTCCATTTGCCAGTCCATGAGACGGGAACGGAATGCATGTGGGATGTCGGAGTTGAGAGTCTGGAGACGTTCCAAGATGAGGGGGTCAGACTGGGAGGAGGAAGAGATGGCGTCGTGAAGGACAGTGTCAATGACATTGACGAAGAGGGAATTGGGTAAGAGGACGGTATTCACATTATCGTTGTCATCTGGACAGAGGTCAGGGCGGCGAGAGAGGGCATCAGGACTGGCGAGGAGTCGTCCTGGAACATGGATGATTTTGAGATCAAAATCGGCAAGATCGAGCAACCAACGGGCTTGCCGCCGGTTCAGGTTCTGGGCTTGACAGAAGTAGGTGAGGTTTTTATGATCAGTGAAAACCTGTACTGGGAAAGGGGAGCCGTGGAGGTAATGTCTCCAGGCTTTGAGGGCGCGGATGATCGCAAGGAGTTCGCGATCGTGGATGTCGTAGTTACGTTTGGCAGGGATGAACGTCTGGGAGAGGTAGGAGCAGGGGTGCCAGTCTCCGTTGACATCGGTCTGGAGGAGGATGGCGCCAGAGGCGTACTTGGAGGCATTGATAGCAATGGCAAAGGGCTTGGAGAGGTCAGGAAGTCGAAGGACAGGTTTTGACAAGAAAAGACTTTTCAACGTCTGGAAGGACTGCTCGCAGGAGGGGGTCCAGTCCCAAGGGTGTGTTTTCTTGGTGAGGTCAAGGAGTGGGCAAGTGACAGTGGAATAATCAGAGATGAAACATCTGTAAAAGTTGGCGAATCCAAGGAAAGAGCAAACGTCTTTCACCTTGGTGGGAGTTGGCCAGGAAGCGATCCCGTCGAGCTTAGTGGGGTCCATGGCAAGTGAGTCGGGTTTGACAATCATCCCCAGGTATTCTACCTCGGAGGTGGCGAACTTGCATTTCTCGAGTTTCAAATGGAGGTCAAGTTCTTTCATTCGTTGTAAAACTCATTTGGTGCGTTCCGTGTGGGTCTGTTCGTCAGGGGAGAAGATAAGGAGGTCATCCATGTAAATAACGAGCCATCCTTCTGCGATCATGTCCCGAAACGAATCGTTCATGAATTGTTGGAACGTGGCGGGGAAGTTGCATAGGCTGAAAAACATGACCATGGGTTCGAAGAGCCCCTTATGAGTAATAAAGGCAGCTTTCCATTGATGTCCATCTTTGATACAGACATTGTTGTATCCCCAACGGACATCGAACTTGGTGAAAACGTGGGCACCCTTTAATTTGTCAAGGAGATCTGAGATGAGAGGTAGAGGGTAGGTGTCTTGTCGGGTCGCCTCGTTGAGTTTCCTATAGTCCTGACAGGGACGGATGTGTTTCTTAATACTTTCGGGATCTGTCAGGTCTATCCCTTTCTTCTGAACAAAGAAGAAGAGAGAGGCTTGCGGAGAGTTGGAGGGACGAATCTTTCCTGAGGCAAGATTTTCCTCAATAAACTTCTCGGTGGCTTCTCGTTCTATAGGAGAGAGGGGGTAGACTTTCCCGATATTTGGGACAAAGTTGTCGTGGAGGTTGATCTCGTGATCATAGAGATGAGACGGAGGAAGGTGTTGACTCGCTTCTTCTGAAAAGACAGAAGCGTACTCAGAATATTCTGGGGGGAGGACGACAGGTGGTCTTGCCTTCTCTTCGGCGGCGGAGAGTTCAATAGCTTTGGTGAGCTTTCGAACGACAGGGGAATATGGGAGGAAGCGTTTGACATCTCCTCGAACTATTCGACAGAGACAGTAGTTACGATGTTCCCGCTCGAGGTATTGGTTCTCGGATTCTTCTTCCAGGAATTCATAGAGTCGTTCATCGGTGACGGCATCGACATGAACGTGGCGGGGGGGGCGAGGTTTGAACCTTTGGAGGAGTTCGTCGTGTCGGTGTTTGTCTGCGGTGAAGGAGGAGTATAGTTCTTTGGATTCATTGTGGGTTTCGGGGATGGAAATGGTCTGTCTCGACCAGTCGATGGTGGGGTTCATGAGGCGTAACCAGGGGAGTCCGAGAATGACATTTTCTCGGCTGCAGTTCATAACGTAGAAGAGAGTCTTTTGAGCGACTCCTTCGATGTTGAGGTACAAGGTGCATGTAAACCGGATTCCCCCGTTCCGGTTGACGGTTTGGTCGACGTTTCGTACTTTGAGGGGCACGTCAAGTTTCTGAGTAGGGATACGATGTTTGTGGACGAAGTCCCAATCTATGCAGGAGATATCTGCACCACTATCAATAAGAGCTCGGGTGTCGACGACTTTCATGGTGTGCAAGGGAGAGATCAACTGTACTAGGATTTGCATAGATTTGCCAGTAGTAGATACAAGTACAGGAGCGCACGTGACAGAAGGGGAGTCTGGCATCAACTCAGGTCCCCATTTCAAAAATCCTTGTTCCAAGTGAAGCCCACCCACGCTACCTTGGTTTCGTCTTCATTGTCATCCTCGAGGTCAATAAGACAGGGAAGATCGTCTTCTTTGGCGATTTTTTGGACGCATGGTTTCGGGGGGGAGGCAAAGTGAGGACAATTTGAACTAGAATGTCCTTTCTTGCGGCAATGGAAGCAAAGTCCTTCCTTCATGCAACGTCTTCGTTCCTCAATGGTCAGTTTCGGAACTTTGATAGAGTCGACGTCCATGGCATTTGGGTCTCTAGTTTTTGGGTTAGGGGTGGTGGCGGGGGTGGAGAACGAGTGGTAGGCATTGCGGTTTCTGATCAACAACTGGGTCTTCTGCCATAATGATTCATATTGTATGGCCTTGGTGTACCATCCCTCAATTTTGGTTGGGACGGTTTCGGCGTTCATGATCCTAGTCATTAGCGTGATGGGGATCCCTTGGGAAAAGTAGCTAATGAGAACGTTCTCATCCGTGATGTTGGAAATCGCCACATTGTTTTTGAACTCGGCGATGTACATGGTGAGGGAGGGAGAGTAGGATTGGTCGCGATGTTTGACCATCTTGGTGTTCATCAGCCAATGGATGGCATTGCCGACGGTGTCTTGGTGCTTGAATGTGAGTTCGAAGGCTTTGGTGAAATCTTCGAACATCCCGAGGGCTACCTGCTTGGCGTCGGTGGTATAGACTTCCTCGTTTACGAGGAGGTAGAATTTGACAGAGTTAAGCCATTGCATGGCCTTTTCGTAGGACCCGTCATAGGGTTCAGGTGCTCCAATACGGAGTTCAGTGGGTTTCGTCAAAGAGCTAGAGGGGGGCATTGGTGCGACAGAGGGACGAGGGTTTCATGGTGGCAAGGTGACGGGGGGACGTAGAGAGTCCAAGATGTCTTGGGTTCTTTGTGCAGCGGTGGGTGTGGGGAGAGTAGCAAGATCGTTAGCGAGATCTTCTATGGCGAGTTGTTGTTCAACAGTGGAAATCTGCTCGTCTGAGTCAGATGCAAAGATATCCTCCTCGTCAGAGGGGCGTGGTTCAGTGGGTTCTGGGGATGTGTCTTGTTGCGCGTTTTCACGCCAACTGGGGGTGGGTCGTAGGGATGAAATGATGGAGGTTCACGACGATGGTAACCTCAGGTAGACGCTTGATCTTTTGTTACAACTGGCTCAGGTAGAGTCGGTCGTAGCCCTTCAAAGATATCACGGGGTCAGGGGTATAGCCACACAAATGTGCTATCGGGTGTCAAGGTGACGGCCACAGAGATGTGCTGCAGTGTCAAGGTGATGGCCACAGAGATGTGCCGCAGTGTCAAGGAAATGGCCACAAAGATGTGCCGTGGTGTCAAGGTCAAGTACAGCCACACGAATGCACTGAAGTGCCAAGGTCCTCGTGTTCTATAGACGACGAGGGAGGCTGCCAAGGTCCTTGGGATCAAAGGTCCACAAGGGAGGCGACAAGGTACAAGGGTTTACGAGGAGAGGTCGCTTTAGGTAGCGACCGAACCGTCAAGGGGGCAAAAGACGAGAGAAAGGAAAACGAGTGCTTGATTAGTTGTACTCGATGACAAGTGGTAGTCAAGGTACAAGAAGGGAGATCAAGCGTAAGGAATACATAAGAAAGGTGAAGGATATATATACGTCTACGATGGGTTTAGGGCCAGCGAGTTTAGGGCCGGTCATAGAAGGTCAAGGAACATCGTAGAAGAGATAACAAAGTGAGAACGAGTCATCGAAGCCGATGGACTCGGTTGGAACTATGGAGGAAATGAGCGATGACCAAGCAAGTGGTAACTGAGTCATGTGATGTGATTAGGTCATCGCGAAAAGGAAACAGAGTTCATTAAAGTAAAAAGAGAAATAAATCGTAACATCAAGGATACAGCCACACAGATGTGCCGAAGTGCCAAGGTCCTTGTGTTCGATGGACGATGAGGGAGGCTGCCAAGGTCCTTGGGATCGAAGGCCCACAAGGGAGGCGTCAAGGTGGTCAAGGGTACGGTCACGCAGATGTGACAGAGTGCCAAAGTCCTCGTGTTCAACGGACGACGAGGAAGGCTGCCAAGGTCCTTGGGATTGAAGGTCCACAAGGGAGGCGACAAGGTTCTTAGGTACGAGGAGAGGTTGCTTTAGGTAGCAACCGAACCGTCAAGGGAGCAAGAGATGAGAGAAAGGAAACAGCGGTGCTTGATTAGTTGTACTCGATGGCAAGTAGTAATCGAGGTATAAGAAGGGAGATCAAGCATGAGGAATACATGAGAGAGGAAGAAAGGATATATATACGCCCTTAATAGGTTTAGGGCTGGTCATAGAATGACAAAGATGAAAAAGATGACTAAGTGAGAATGAGTTATTGAAACCGATGGACTCGGCTGGAACTATAGAGGAGTAAGTGATGACCGAGCAAGTGGTAGTCGAGTCACATGGTATGATTAGGTCATCGTGAAAGGAAACAGAGTTCGTCAAAGATAAAAAGAGAAACAAATCGTAACAATCTAGGCTGTATGCACAGGTCTGCACATAGCCCTGCAGAGCCTTGCATAGCCAATGGTGTGGTTTAGGTGAGGCATAGTTCTGGAGGTGATGAGGCATAGCCAGATAAGATCCGTAGGCAGTGACGAGGCAGTAGGGTGTAGCCTCGGAGCTTAGCTGTGCACTGGTACGCATAGCCTCCTTATCTCTGACTCACTATGACTCGGATGCATAGGATGTGATTGGAAGATAACAATATTAGCCGACCATGACTTGAAGTGAATTTGAATAGTGTGGCAGCATATGACCGAGGGGAGTGGCTGATGATTGTCCATGATGACAAGTCCAGCCGATACTGTTGGGTTCACAGAATAATGATGTAACTGTAATTAGTCAACAAGGAAATAGAATAATAGGGACTTAGCAATGAAACAATAAACTAATAATGTCATGTGTTCATGTCACATGATTCGAAAAGGTAAGATGAGACGGTGAAAAAGATAGCATTTGTAACATAATGAGTCAGAGATAAGGAGATGACGCTCACTAGTGCACAGCTAAGCTTTGAGGCTATGCCCCACTGCCTTGTCACTGCCTACAGATCTTACCTGGCTATGCCCTACGCCCTTGAACCTCTGCCTCACTTGATCCACACCTTTGGCTATGCCAGGCAATGCTCGGCTGTGTACAATACCAGTGCACATTGCCTTGCTAGGAGTCACATCGAGTCATACTTACTTTGTATAGACATTTATCGGTAGATCTAGTACAAACATGTACAAACTCCTAGGTAGTATATAAAGACCCAAGAGCCAACCAAAGAACCTCAGTCAAGTTCTCTTGGTTTTTCCCCTTGAGTACTCTACTTAGTCCACCTACCATTATGCCTTAGTGCTTGTGGACTGGTCAATGTCTCTTTATCTCTTTCTCTCTAGTAAGACAGTCTAAGGCCACTATGCCCCTCCAGGCTAGTAGTTGAGGGTTGTTTCACATACTATGCCTCACCGCCTCATCACTGCCTATGGACCTTATCCAATTACACCCCACAGCCCCCAGATCTCAGCCTCACCTGATCCATGCCTTTGGTGATGCAAGGCTTTGCTTGGTTATGCACATACCTGTGCATACAGCCTAGATAAGGAATCACATGAGACTCTACTTACCATATATAGTTAGCATCAGTACAAACATGTACAAACAGTAGAATAGTATATAAAGGCCCAAGAGCTGGCCAGAAAACTCCAGTCAAATTCTCTTGGTTTTTCCCCTTGAGTACTCCACTCAGCCTTACCACTGCTATGCTTTAATGCTTGCGGACTGTTTGGCAACTCTTTTCTTTTCTCCTAGTGAAGTAGCTTGAGACCACTATGCCCCTCCAGGCTAGTGTTTAAGGATTGTTTCAATTATCTTGTTGAAAGATAATGCACTCCTCAGGAATTCCAGAATGTTCCATGGTAGGAAGCAGATTATCTTCCAAAATGGAGACATACTGCTCAGCATTCATCCTCCTTTCACCTTTGCAAGAATTCCCACTCCATTCCAGCCCATGCATCCCCAAACCATCAAGGAACCTCCTCCAAACTTTACTGTTTCCTGTACCTTCTTGTCTTGCAAAGGTTTTCCTGCCACTTTCCATACATACTTCCTTCCATCTGACCCAATCCTATTAATCTTGGTCTCATCTGACCAAATTACCCTAGTCCAGTCCTCCACAGTCCAGTGTTGGTGCTTGAAAGCAAAGGCCAACCTATGTTTCCTATGCCTAACAGACAGGAGTTGTTTCTTTTTCTTGACTACAACCTTTAAAGATGCAGACTTTAGCACATTGCAAACAGTTTAGGAAGAGACAGGAGAGGAGAGGGCAGAATTGATAAGATGGGTTGCCTGGACAGCATTTTCAACCTTGCCAAAGGTAATACTAGAGACAATTCTTCTTCTGTCAGCAGGAGAAAGCTTGGAAGGAGGGCCTAATTTGATGTTTTCCTTGCTTGGATGGATCTCTTTGATAACCCTGGCCACAGTAGACTTTCCTAGACCAGTTTGGGAGGATATCTTCCTAGCAGAAAGGCCAGATTCAGAGAGAAAGAGGATATTGGCTCTAGCAGAGGTAGAAATGGGCTTTGTGGTAAAGTAGGGTTAACTGGATAGAATCTCTGCCCTCTATAGTGCTCAGGGTTATGTAAGTTACATAATGAGACAGGGTTGAAGCACAGCATCCATTAGAACATTATGTTATTTATCAAATGATGACTGATAACATCAGGGTCAAATAAGTGTCCCAATGACATGTTATTTTGAAATGGTTATATCTCAATCCTATGGCAATCAAATCACATGACTAAGGGCTCATCTTCAGGGCAGGGGTCAGGGCTATTTATGACCCTGCAAGGGTTAGAGCTGATACATTCTTTTTCTTTTGCAAATGTCAAGTTTTTCCAAAATGCCCCAACATTGGAACACTTATTTGAGCTACTATATAGTATGCATACAGTATGGCAGTTGATGATTGGGGCAAACTCCTCAAAAGTCAAACTGGGAACATAATGGGGAAAAAGTGAGCCAATTGGAACAAAATTGTTGGTCATTACTACTGTATAGAGGATCAAATCTGAGGAAGAAGGGATAAAGGGAATTGCAAGGAACAAAGGAGTGTAGCCAGGCAAAAAGTTGTTAATGGGAAGCTGTGCACATACATATGTATGTACATATAATGCCACTCTCCATATAGTGCATCACTCACAAACATCATTTGATCTAGGTTCCACAAGCATAATCTTACTGCACAAGCAACCCAAGATAAGCTGCAAGGAAAAGCTTTTTGGCAATAATCTCCACTTTATGCTAGTATGTATCTGCATGCAGCCATAACATCATGCTGTCATGCTTTCATGTATGTATTTAAATGACAAAATGTCACTGGACTGCCAGTGCCAATTTCACATTCAATAAGCTACAGATACCAACACACCACTCAACCTGTGACTCACACAGAGAATTCCCTTATTACTGACAATCACTTCATCCAACGTATTCCAACGCAACCAACGCGTTTTTCACGGAACATAAATACAGGGTACTGGAACACATCAACTAGCAGGTATAACAAGCAAGAGCACAACGACGACACATCAAAATTTAGCATCAACAATATCGTTGATTTATAACACTTAAGATCATCAAAATACAGGGTGGTCGAATGGAATGACTGAGATATATCGAGACAAAAGCAATGAATCTGGAGAGAGTAGAGTATGCGCTTGAGATAAAAGCAATTCACATCATCCAATTTACTTGGGAGGTGGGGTGGGTGGGCCTGACGCAAACCAAAGCGTACACTCAACCTCGAGCGCAATAAACACAGCATATCACACGCACCAAAAAGCCCAGCCCGTGCAGCAGGCGTCATCGGTCGGGGCGACATCGGCGCAGGCAGAGCAGTAGGCGGCATGATCGCGGGGTTCGCTAATCGATCCCATCAGTCACACATAACAGGAAAACGAGGCACGCACGTCGCCACTGCGCCCACGCAGGCAGGCTTGGCTTCGGTGCCTCAATCGCCATTGGCGACTGCGCCGGGGCCGAGGTTGGAGTTGGTGCGGGGAGGGCTTTGGGCGCCCTTTCGCGCCGTGTCGGTTTATGCACGACACGCCACGCGGGACGGGCTTGGACGGGCTGGCCATCGTCCATCGGCGGCGGGGTGGACGCCAAGGGGGGCGGTGCAGGTGGCTCTTGGGGCTACGTACAAGCCATGCGCCGTCCGCAAATCATGGATCACCGTCGTGGGCCAAAGGTGGGCATGGGACGATGGTGTTCCAGCGCACGCGGAGTAACCGAGGGCAAGGGGGCCATGCGATCAGTTCAAGTGAACAAGTCGAGGAGGTGATTGATGGAGGACTCACTGTGGGTGCCCAATTGGGCGAGTACTCGCCCCCCGCTCCATGCTTTGATTTGACGGCCATCAGTTCTGCGATCTCGCTGTCCGCAGTGTTGCGTTGCGTTCCATGAACAACGTGGCACCACAGAGATAGTAAGCGATGGAATCGGAGAGAAAGCAAAAAAGGCGTGAATGAAAAAAAGACGAACTAGAGAACAGGAGACGCACAACTGGAGCTGCCGACGCTCATCTCTGAGCTTGCCAACCTCCGCGAGGAGGATGCGTACTTCGCCCGCGAGCGCTTTGCTGAAATCATTCAGGTACCTGTCGACCCCAGGCAAGGCCGGTGACAGATCATACGGATGAGCACGTTAACATGCTGCCATACAAGGACAAGAAAGAACAAAGAGAAACGAGGGGGAGAGAACAAAGGCGGGGATCAGATACGACTGTTTGGCGAGAGGATGCTCACTTTGGCGGGGCGCCGTTGTATGAACTGGGACTTTTGTTAGAAGACATGGAGTAGTCAATAGTGCGATGAAGAGATGTCGATGGAAGTCTTGGTTAAACGAGGGTTATGAGGTTGTTGACGAGTCGTCGTGGCTGGGAACACGGGCGGACTGCGTGGATAGAACGTAACTTGGTGGAAGGTAACAGAACGAGTAAGACACGAGGCGGTGTCGGAGGTGGTTGAAAAACAGTTTGTACCAATGTTCGTTTGATGGGTCGTCGTGGTCTCCAACAGAGACGTGCGATGGGAGCAGAGCCACCAAAACCACTACAAAAGGGTATACTATTGGAGATGATACGCTACTAGACGTTCAACATTTATCTCAACGCTATCGTAGGGGTGAACTATGATGCCACAGCGCTCGAAGGCTGGTACCGTGACAATGCCTCATTAAGAGATGTCAAATCGAAAGCATCCACCGACGTCGGGGGCAGACGGTTCGACAAAGCGCCGGATGTCGCGATCGCAAACGAAGGGTTAGCGTCTGTTTTTGTAGACTGTGTTTTGAGGGGAAGCTTGAGGGGAAGGCCACCAGATTGCTCAGCCAGCCAAGCGCGCACGATGGGATGATCTACAGTAGGGCGACAGTTGCATGCAGCGAATAATTCAAGATGACGGTAGAATACGGGCGTAGGATTGTAAAGTGGAAGGGCTGAGAAAAGAATGTTCAGAAAACGAAAACGACTGCTCAGAGGATCCTCTGACATACCTGATTCGAGAATAGCATACGCCTCGCGAGGAGATATATTTCGTGATGCCATCACTGAAGAAAGGTGAGTAAAACGATTGCACAAAACTAGTACGATGTCACTTACGATGAGCACAAACCACAATGCAAGCTCTGAGTTCGACACGGCACTGGACGAGCACTTGGCCACCATTGCCGATCGCATCGCGAATAAAGTTACACATATTAGGGAGTTCAAGCAACAGAGCTTCCCGCGCACTGTTGGGGACATCTATAAAACAGTGTTGAAACATTGGAGGGAGACTAGGTTTCGGAAGTTGAGCAGAAGAGATTGAAAGTAAATGTGTGGCACCGAGATCCAGCATAAGGGACTCGGCGGCGTCGGTATCTCCTGGAAACTCGCTAGTAAAGGGTCCGTCAGGTCCATCTGAGAAGCCGAATTATCGGTCAACAAACCTAGTGAGGTATAGTTGATTGGGAATGACGGGGATGCAATCAGTAAGAAGATTCAAGTACTTCTGGACTTCGCGTTTTTGTCTACGTTTCCAGGAAACGTATTCCCCGTTGGAGCACGAGGGCCGGTAACGGCATTGTAGGAAGGCGTGTAGTTGCCTCACGAAGCCATAGTTCGGATGAATTTCAGGGCGGCCTATGAATTAAATTGGGGTGCGCATGAGCTGTGCGAGTCACATGGACTTACGTTTGCGGACGTATTGTATTGCAGCTGAGACGGATAGTCGCTGGGATACCATAACTTGGGGACAAGAAGGACGGTGTAGATGGGTTTCACTGGACAAAGAAGAAGGGAACTCACGGTAAGCGCACACGACGGTGGCACTTCTAGAGATTCCCATCACACAATGAACGAGGACCCTTCCACCAGAGTCAAGTGCTTTCTGGATGAAGGTGCACGCATCCGGGAGGTGAATAAGGATGTCCTCATACTCAGAGTCATGGACAGGAATGACCATAGCATTGGGCTGTGGGTCGAACGTATGTTCTACGCAAACTGAGAGCATATGTGTTATTCCAAGCTTTTTTCGCACATCGTGCGATAACGCCGACGAAAGGCTGAGTAGGGGGTAAGAGTACGGTGGGAGGCTAAGCTGATGGGTGCGTACTTTCCAATGTAGATCTTGTCGTCGACGACCGCAGTTATGGATATTGGAGCTGCTGCCCAGGTCATATTCGAGTTGAAGGAACCAAGGGAAAAGTGGAGTTGATCATTTCAAGTCAGCGTTTATATCTTCGCCACTGGTGGTAACAACCGCCCTTTAGAGCACCTTCGGCCCGGCACCTCGGCATCTTTCATATGAAACCGATCAGCTCGCTTATCGCTCCACACGTCTACTTTCCACTTTTTTATATCGTGAGGAGAAGCGAACGTTCCACTCGAATACACCCTCAATTCGTGTAGCATATTTGAAATTTTAGTAGGTTTGATCTTCGGACTCCGGGCTATCCCTGATCTGCGTTACTCCTCACTAAGAGCTTCGGCGGCCAACACTTGACCGCTCGACATCTCGCGTTAATCGCGCTCAATCACGGGGTGCTACCTATTCTTCTTGGCATTGATCCGAGGATTGAACCGTACACTGGCTAGCACCGAAATGGATGTGGTTTTCGGTTTCAATAAATAGCTTAACTACTTTATCTTCCTAGGCCGCGCGTAAACTCTCTGCATTACTGTTTCACCATACCAGAAACGGTTGGTACTCGAGTACTCATCACCTGATCTGTTTGTTATCTTATCATCCACACTGACCTATACTCCGTGCTGCACTCTTGATTTACCACGATGGTGCGCATGCGGCATAGTTCGCAGCCCATGAGTGCAACTTCAAGGGTACAACTAGAACAGAACTACTTAAATACCTGTAAACTACCTAGATTCCACATGCATTCAGGATCTTGACACGTCCAGTGAACATAAACACCATCTGTGCCTTATTCCTCTCACCCTTTTTACCTCCGTGCAGCCACCGCGGATACAGTCAACGCGCCCCCGAGCGCTCCGAGGACACCGATGATCATCAGCCGCGTGTACTCGTCAAACTTGGTAGCCACAGGTGACCCAACACTTGCCAGATTGAGCGTGGAGCTCCGGAACGAGTACACAACAACGCCCGTAACGAACCCTGCCACAGAATATGCGAGGAAGACGAGTGGAATAGAAAGCATGAAGCTTCGGCGCTACGATCATCGGCGATGTCAGCACGGGTGTGTAAAGCGAGGGATTGGCGCTTACCGAGAGCATCACGAACCCCTCAGCAGATGGACCCGTCCCACGCGCCATCTCAGACTTGTACCGGAAGATAGAGACAAAGGAGGAGACCATGCTTAGGACGGAGCACGTTATGGCGACAAGACCGCCAATCCGCGTGATACTGTCTAGGCCGGGGAAGGACATGAGCGTCACAGAGGCGCTCAGAATGATGGCAGACTGAAGAGCCATCTTAATAAGCGTGAGGTCAAAGAGAAAGTTGAAAACCTCACCACCAAGCATGCACATGCACCGATGACGAAGAGTGGCGTCGTGCTTTCGGGAAGATGGGTCCCCTCGATGTCAAAGTGGCTGTGGTGCCTTGTTCGATCCACGAACAAAAAGGGTATGCCGAGACAGAGGATCCCAAGGAAGAACTCAAAGATCGTACGGAGTATGGGCGTCCTCCTTGCCGGCTGCTGATATGAGATATCGCGAGGCAATGGTTTATGGGGTCGGAAGTTAACCTGGTTCCAGTACGCTACCAGCGAACAGAGATGAGAAGGCGTCTTGGTAATGGTCTTCAAGAACATCACTCACCACCACGTAAAAGAATGCGAGCAACCATTCGGGTGTATGCTGGGGTGATTGGATGATTTGGGTCTGGATGACGCAATCAGGTATAGACTGCAATGAAACACGAGTCTTGGCCATACCATTGAGGAGCTTGAGCAGTTCAAGACATTCGTCCTGGCTAAACGGTGGCGGAGTCGGTGGCAGATGCGGGTGTGTGAGAAGACGATCCGTATAAGACCAATGAAGTACATCGATTGCATCCTTCCTCGCACCCTCCACGATTGCCCGCGGGACATGTGCCGGATGCATCTCGATGAACGTCCAATATCTGTATTCATCATCCAGTCCTATCGTCCAACGTAAGCATCAATCGATCGAAAGCACCGTGCTAGGCTTACTGTCATCTGACGACACATAGTCGTCTGACGGAACCTCGTGTAGAACCCGACGATGGCGATGATCTACCCACAAGAGTGCAGGCTGCTCTGTGCCCACCTTGTGCTTCCGCCAACCCTTCTTCGAACTCGTTCCTACCCGTACCCACATCTCGCACCCCTCGGGCACGTCATCGGTCGTATCGAGCACATTCGAGACCTCGTCCAGCCGAGTCAGGTTCCGGAGGTCGAGGTCCGTGATCGCCCGGCTCTCTTCATTGACGAAGTACCGAATACCATGCGGGAGTGCGTACTCTGCCCATCCGCGGCTGATGAATGGGCGTGTCGTCGAGCCGTACGCATAGTTGCGTGCGGAGCCATTAACGTCGAACCGTGCTGGCTGTGCCCACTGCGGGACGGGCTGGCTCACTGGGATGTTTGCATTACGGTATGTGTGCGCGATCTGACTTGAGGCAGTCTGACCATGGAAATCGGTAATGATGGGCGGAGTCGAGGGGCGGGAGATCAGGGGACGCATTTCGCTAAGAAAAGTATGAGGTGACATGCATGGCACCGGTGGCAAGGACACCTACTCAAGAGGGCGAGGGTAGTAGCGTTCATTATCGCTGATCGTTCGATCTAGGTTGCTAGACGTTTGACGAAGGGGACTACGATAGCTCTTATCAGCCCAAATGTAAACGCTAAGGTGTTGGACGCTCACCCAGTGGCCATGATCTCGTACATAGCAGGTAGAGGGATCTGTGGCTCACTTGGGATCAACGTATCATCGCGGGGTGAACGGGGATCGATATCCCTGCAGTGTAGCTTAGCATCTTGCATGTTTGACGAAACAGTGAGCACTCACTCGTGTACGTGTATAGTATCTGTGGGAGAAGGGCCAGGCGCAGCCTGCCCTTGAACTCCTAGCTTCAAAGCGTCTTCATTCGAGCTATAAAGACATATATAGTACCATTTGATCAATAGCGCCCTCGTCGATGCCATCATAAAACACTCACGGGAGGTTCATCTTACTTCCGAGACCCAGGTCACTCGAGCTACTCCACGTCTTGGTGACCCCAGCCAACTCTGTCTGGCGCGACACGGCGACGCCACTCGCTTTCCGGCTGGTAGTTCTGCTTTGAGGGAGCGGCGGCGCAACCTGCGAGGAGGCTACGGAGGATTCTCGGGGGCGTAAAGAAGACCTGGAGGGCTTCTTCATCAACCCACGCCCTCGGGGTGCTTCTGAGCCGCTCTCGGAGCTTGTGCGCCCCCCGGGCCGATGGTCTGCCCAGATGTTCGTGTCGGGGTCGCTCTCCAGTCCAGCCGGCGTTGTTGAGCGCGGAATGTCATCAAAGTAACCGCCGGGGCTCGTAGCGAGCGCGGCGGGCGTGACAGGTGCCGAAGCGGGCGGTGGAGGCGTAGCGGACTTGGTAGACGGGCGAGACGACGACAATGGCATTTCCTCCGGCTCAGCCGTGAGGACAGGTGCAATCTCCGCCTTCGAGGCATGTGCTTCATCGACGATGATGCCTGAGGAAGTTTGGCTGGACTGACGTTGAGCGGCAGGTAGTTGAGGTGGGGTCGTTGTGGCTAGAACAGACTCCGAAAGTGGTGGCGTTCCTGCGACTGATCGGGGAGGAGTAGGGCCACGCTCAGATGGGGCCTCAGCGCTGACTTCATTAACGAGAGGGGATGGAGCCTTGGCTGCGGCAGGTTGTGGCTCAGCGGCCAACGCCGCAGCCTCGCGTGCAGGCGACTCTGGTATGGGGCTCGGTGCACTCGAAACAGTGACAGGTGGTAGTGGAGGTGTCGTGTCGATTCTGTTGAGAGAGCCACTAGAACCTTCCTGGTCAAGTTTGCTGGAAACAGACCCGGCAATAGATGCGGTATCGGAGTCTTGGGGAGGCGGTGGGGTAGCTGAAGTGCCACGGTGGGGCAAGCCTGGGATGCTAAACGCAGTGGATGACCGCCGTATTGCACCTCCAACACGCGCTCGGAAGGTGGACTTTCTCTGGGGAGTGCCAGAAGGAGACGCCATGGTCAAGGAAAGAGTAAGAGACCAAGAGGAGAGATGAAGTTAGGAGAAGGATGATTTGTGACAAACCAAAGGTAGCTGCCAGAGGAGGCGGGAGTGCACAGAAGGGTACGGCGAGGGAGCGGACAGCAGCGTTTATCTATATAGGTGTACGCCGTGCCTGGTGGTTTCGATGAGGTGTGCCATGCGCAGGAAGACAGGAGGCAGTTAGTCAATACGTCTGTTCCATTTGACGATGATGTATGATGCGCACCGCAGAGGGCTGATAATCGCGTGGTGCGGAGGGGTGAGGCAAACACGTGTTGGGTGACAAGCACAATCGGCAAGGCGGCGCGCACCCGCATAACGACAATGCGCTGTTCAATGACAACATCCAGCACAGGTTCGGGCAAAGAAGTGCATCCCTGATGACAATGGCGTCGTCGGCCTGGGTTTGAGACGTCGTTTACATACAGCGTGCACTCGCAATTGAACCTTGCGGAGATTACACGCGCATAACCCTGTCAGCTCCATTTTACAGACAAAAGGGAACACACCAAACTTGTCCGGTTCAAGGTACGCCAAGATAGCCCGCCGCAGTCGACCACGTTGCCCCGTCACATCGAGCACGTTTGAAACATGGCAAGACAACACTTGACCTGCATCGCAGTTGCTACTCGAACTGGGGACTTGTGTGATCACCAATTGCCCGCGTTTGCGCGACCACTCGCAGCCAAGAGCCTCGGCATTGTACTTCAAAGATCCAGCAATCATGACGATGGAAGTCCAGGAAAAGCTGCGCAATCGCCGGTCCCCGGAACTTTGCACCAAATAATAGTCACTTGCAACATCGCTTACGAAAGGCTGAAAGCGAGCGCACGTTGAATATCGACTTGTCGTCCGCCTCGATGAGTAGTGGCAAGCGGAAACTCAAGGATTGTGACGGGTTGGATACGGTTGAAGACAAAGGTGATGTATGCTTTCTTTCGTTCTCAGGCAACTAACACCCGCAATACGATCAGATCATGCGCGCAAAACGTCAAGAATGTTGCAACCTGACCTCTGCGTCGGACCTAGGGACCGCAATCGGGCCAATACCGAGGGCAAGGAACACGATGTTGATCACAATTTCAATCCCAATCTTGCGGCCCTACTCGACTTTTCGACATTAGCCACGATGGAAGATATTTCCGAACGTTTCGGACTCGTTGCTCAGGAACTCCTCTGCAATTCGATTTTATGCGTGGTCCAGAACAACACGCGCACTGACCTCGACATTCTAGAAGTGGAGTTCTACCTTCAGATGGCACGCTGTCACGAAGATCCATTCACTCACGGGACTGCGGAGCAGGAGTACAGCGGACAGTGGTAATGAAAACGACAGACATATGCTATGCTTTCTCATTTCTCGCCCTCAGGCATTTCCACCGTGCACCTCGTCGCCCTGATACCTCTGCGCCAGGCCTCCGCGTGACAGCCGCAGGTGGCTATAGAGGTGGAACCCGCAAAGGCCTTGACCTGACCATCGGTGGACCCCTGGTGACACGAACTTTTAACACTCCGGTGACTATAAGAGGCGGTGCTCTGCTACGTACTGTCCGGCGCCGCACCGACAATCAAGTGATATGTGGTCCATCCCTCCTCGTGGATGAGATATTACGCCTCAGTGGTGCATCCAGCATAGATCATCTCGTAAACACTGCCTGGAACGGCGACATCTCTGCCCTCTCCCCTCCAACTCAAACGAGAAATACGTTCATTTACGTGCAAAGGGCAACTCAAGTTCCATCACCTGGCAAATGTCCTACCGTATACCGGTCTCCTCGTATTGGCCTCGATCTCTCCAATCCAGAAACGACAGATTCAATCACCGACCCCAGAGTTGTGTTCGTCGGAAAGCCTTATCGGTACTTTACCCAGCCCGAGCTTCTCGCGTCCAAAGGTCGCGCACAGACGTTTATTGGCCTGTACACTATGCTGCGGGAGTCCAAATGCTACGCGGAGGACTCGATGCAGTTGAAGAAGGCACTTCGAGATACAATGCACCTAGGCGAACAGACCGTCTCGAAATACATGGCGGATTATAGATCTGGATATCAGGTTGGGAAGCTCAAGTTGTTCATTGGTCCCTCCAAAAAGGGCGTCCGTCAGTCGGCTTCGGAGTACTTGAAAATGATGGGGACACTGCATAAAGTATTGCAATAGTGATCAGGCTGTTGATCCTGGAATTTATTAGTGCGACCAATGTGTGCATGCGTAGTCGTTAAAATCTCCAAGCAATCAACAGTGCAGGTTCAAGACTAGGTTACAACGCAATACTCGGCGTTGATGTATTTGGTAGTCCTACAGGGGGCTATTATCCCTGAAAACGCTGTTGGGGTGCGAACAATGTTCATGCCCTATAAACTGGCAATCCCTATTCAACGATACTTGTTACTGAGGATGAAAAGTACAATATCTGCCCTTGTACCGATGTCAACCGCACTAGTAATATGAATTTAGTTTCAAGATCTGCAAAGCATAACGCCTACGTACTGATATAGCTAGTCAGGCTTGTCCTTCGGGTTTCCGGCCCCAACGCTCGGCGCCTTCTGGTCCTTCTTCAATCTTGCTCGTCTCCGGGCCCTTTTCATCACTATACCTCTTCCTCCCGCCATATCTGAGCTTCATGTCTGGGCTATTTGGCACATCATACGGTTCGTCCTCGCTGGCGGTCCGATACTCCTCCGTGCCAGCGCCCGCCCGGCTCCAGGGCCCAGAAGGAGGCTCGTATGCGCTCTCGGCGGCGTCCGAGGTCGCGTCCACCTTGTATACAGAGTTGCTCGGTGGAGGTGTGTCGTCGCCGTCCACAAAGTAGTTCTCGGTACTGTGCGAGACAGCGTTTGGCGGGTCTTGCTTTCGATGAATTGCACAGCTTCCGTGAAAGGTGCGTGAAAGGAGGCTGGTTGGGTGGAGTCGACGAAGCATTGTTGTAGTTGCGGACAGGAGTTGCCTGTTGGAATGACATCATAGCCAACAGGCTAACACTGAATAATTGTGGTAGATAGCCGTACAGTTACTCTGTCGCTTTTTTCTTCTTATCTTCTGTCACCTCTACGTTCGCCGCAGGAACATTCTTGAAGACGCCTATCTTATTCTCGATCAGCTCCAAAATCTCGTCAGCCACGTCTCCTTGGACGACAATCTCGTCTTGTCCCTGTGCGTTCTTCGTGACAGATGCGCCCGTTGCGAACCTTTGAGCGAGGAACTTTGCCGCCTTCTTCAATTCAACGTCTGCCATGCACGGTGCACTCGTTGAGAGTGCTACTCATCGGCACGTAGCGAATCACTCACCAAACGCTTCAAGGCCATGGATAGCCGTGACGAACTTGCGTTTGTTGCGCTCGATACGCTTGATCGTGACTTGCGAAGCCTGGAGGATACGGCGATCAACAGCGAAACAAACCATGAATGCAAACACAAACCATCTTTTTCTTGAGAGCCGCATCTGCCTTAGCCTCTGCCTTTGCTTCCTTCTTTGCAGTATCCTGCTCGAGCTGAGCCTGAGCCTCCAGGCTGAGTGTGCCAAGCTTTGACTGGAGTGCTTCTGATGGGTACGATTGTCAAAGACCCCCTGTTGTAGGCAAGTAATAGTGACTCGCCCTCCGAGTAGTACTTCTCATAAAGCTGAGGGTGAGTCGCATGCAACCATTCTTTGCACCTCGTTAGGCTCGACCCAAATTCACAATATTCTGGGGGAAATGTGCAGACTAAGTGGAGAAGGGCACGTTCAGAAGGAGAATATATGAGAAAGGAGATTCGTCATACTATCGCAATACAGGACTTGGAGAGGCTGGACAACTTGTTGGTCAGTCGAAGACATCGATCGGATTGAGATCATGTGATTAGAGCGGTCCAGCATTAATGCACCTTCGACTATCTTCCGCTCCACGCGTTCAGTGCATAAACAATCCTGGCTACGTAGTACGTGCACAGTGTCACAGAATCCCCGCCATGATGCAACCCAAAGTTGTCGACCAACCTTTTCTAAGTCTCATATCCCTGCACTCATGAATGCTTCGGTCGTCTGGTGTCTCACCTCCTCGAATGCGCACCATCAATTTCCGTCCTTCAGTTGATCTCCATGATCTTGTCATGTATCCCTCCATTGCCGCCGTGGTACGTTTTCCATTTTCACCGATAATATTTTCACAAGTCTTCCAGTATTTTGGTCTTTCCTCATCTCATCTGCCTCCTTCGATTCTTTGGGTGTCCTTTTACCTGTCTTTGCTTTCTCTAGACACCCATACTTTCACAAGTCGGTTTCAATTTACCTCCCTTCCCACAGGGGATTGTCTTTTTTATATGTAGCACCTCTTCAGTTCTTCCTTCTATGTCCTGCCCACTTCTGTTCACTCCTGCCATCCATGTTCTATCTATCTTACAAGCTTTGCCTTCTGTATATCATGCCACCTTCTCATCAGTGATGGTCTCTTATTTGATCTTACCCTCTCATATTGTTATGTGTTGTCTCAGTGACACCACTTGGCCTGTTACTGTCCTTTGCTTGACCTCCCCTTTCCCTTTTTCTGCTTGCCAATCTACAGCCTGTTTGTATCCTCTCTGTTTGTTGTGTAAGTTGCATAAATTCCACCTTTAGTGTTGATCTCTTGTGCTTTGCATTTCCACTAGTCTTGTCTTTGTTTGCAATCTCCTAATCACCTGTTCCATTTCCTTATTCTTCTAATGTGCTGGTTTCTATATTCCATTGTAGTCTGCTTCACTGCCTGTGAGTTATGTACTACTTATGTGTTGATCTCTCATTCACTGCTTGCTAGTCTTGCCTGTTTCTATTGTTTTTATATCTTCTGCTTTATCCTTCTTTTGCTCATCAACCTTTAAACCCTTCTCTAGGCATCTGCTTTCTTGTTTCCTACCTGCCTTGTCTTGATATTTTGAGCCATCACTTCATTTCTTTCAAAGCTATCTCTTGATGCTCCCATAACAACTTCCTATAGAAGATATGTATCCATATCACTATCTTTGTATCCAATATAACTTGCATGGAACCACCCCCTCCTCTTGTAAGCTCTACAATGTGCTTGGAAACTTTGATTGACACTTCTTTCATAGCTCTGCATTCTTCTTTATAACCATTAAAATTGCTATTTGCATTTTTCAGAGCAACTAACCACTAAGTAGGACAAACAAGTATTGAGTGATCAAATGGCCACAGATGTGGCCAATTTGCTGAAGTTCAACAATACATGGCAATGTTGATCTTTTTTTTTTTTTTTTTCAACTTGAACTAATAGATTTCTAGGTGATAAGCATATAATATTTGTTAACCATGCATTTTTGACCATAGCAAGTAAAGCCTGTGATGTAAAGATGATGACCAAATTGTAGATTAGTTTATAGAAGACTAGAAACATGTTATACCAGATGGACATGACTGTTTGAAAGCTCTCAGAATATGATAAGAAGCTATTCAGTTTTGAAAGACAGTGTAAAAACATGTCTTACATGTCCAACAATATTGAAGTGTATCTAGCAAGACTGAATCTCTGTCCTTTGGGTCATTCAGATCATACTGATATTCTGAATTATCCTGCTACAGTACCTCTTTCTTATCTTTCATTGTTCTTCATACTTGATCACCTGTACATGTGTCTCCTTCCTTGCTCATTTGCTGATGCCAACCAACAATGTTCACACTTATCAGGACTCGCCTGGGACACACATGCATATGGAAACCATAGTGAAACATGGGTGAAACAAATGCTGTGCGAGTTGTGATCGTCCGTGATCAAACCAATCACCTTAGTTTTGCAAAACGATATTGAGCTACCACCTCGCTCAAGCATCTGGTCGTGCCCAACGTCAAAACTCACCACTCTCCTGCTCCATGTGAGCCACAGGACCTCACTGAGAAGTTTAGAAGAACTTCCTCGACATATACATTTCTTCATATGCACCCTCTCTTTCTGCACACCTTCGTGCCCAAGAAGGTATTGCCATCCACGCATTCTGAGACCGCCGTTAGGTCTACGTCGCCTTGTCACGGTGCGCAACACGCCGAAAAGCCGTTCGGGTAGTGGTTCACGATGGGAAACGGCAAGCTGACGCATATGTGCATCATCCAGACCGGAACTATGCGAGCAGCAGGCAGACGATGCTCTTGAATTCGAGGGCCACGTGTTCCATCCAGTTAGTGTATCATGGCTAGGCTTCTACCGTAGTCGGACAGTCTCAGCTGCAGATTAGAGTGGCAAACGAAGGCCAGAATTCCAACTTGATTGGGGGCTCTTGGTGGAGGGGAGGAGATAGTTGTGCTATTATCAGTGCATACCCCCGTTCTCACCGTCGTGCCCAGCTCGTCTCATGATGTGTATGTCCTTGGTGTTCAATTTATCTCCCTCGTTCCAAAATACCAGAATTTGTGGGGTACTGTCGGTTTCTTCTCAGCTTCATCGTGGCCCAGGATCAATACTCGGTTATGTCCTATTATTTTTCCGTTCGTCATTCTACTGATAACCACCCTCAGCCTCGTCATTGGCCTGTCACGACTCCTGACCGGGATCTGTCAGACCCCTGCACGTTCTTCGAAGGGCTCAAGAATCTCGTCAAATTACACGGTGACCTAGGACATGACGTCGCCCTCCATGTTCCTACAGTCAGCGCTGCGGTTGAGCGAAATATTGCACCTTTCTTCGACGATCGACTGCCATGGCCCCTCACGCCAGTTCTCTCCTCTGCCTCGCCCCACAATCGTATGTCGCTCCCTCTAGTGCCACATCGATCACAGTCGTTGCTGAGGCAATTTGGAGTAGTCTCCAGATCCTCAATAAACCACTTAGTGTGTCCCAAAGGGTTCCTTTGTGACGTTCTTACTGGGGGATGTGCCTTAGGCGGCGGCTGCATTGGAGGCTGCGACTGGTGCGAATCTGGCACTATGCGCCGCTACGCAGTTCTTGATATGCCGTCCGTTTGGGGCAAGCTTATTTCCATGGTCGTTGTACCATGCTATTTATTTAGTGCAGATTGCAAGCATTTGCTTTCATTGCGACGACGAAAGCTGAGGTGATGATGGCTGTCCACAATGCGGCTTGACCGGATCACAAGCAACTACTTAGGTAAATGTATGGTCGCGATATTATACATTGAAAGAAATGGACGGCAGCCTCTCATTTTCTTACATAAACGTAGACGCTGAGGCCTTGACAAATGGCTACACGCCAATAAAACCCAACATCATTTGTGGAATGGTCGTTACAAGTGTTCATGATAAGGAAAATGCTACTTAGAGTGTAACTAATCTTACGTTGCAAAACTGAAATCTCGGAGAAAAGCTAAAGGGATGGAATCTGATTGGTTGCGTCGACATCAATGCCTGCGACCGATATCCAATCTAATAAGAGCGTCATTCGACATCCATCGGTGTCGCTTCATCCCGGTCGACATTAGTCGTCGTGGGTGGCTGCTGCCGTAGTGCTTGCTCGGGTGATGGTTGCCGTACTGATGGTGGCGAAGGCGTGCGATCCACAGCTCGTCTCTTTGATCGCGCCGATGGGTTAAAGAAGCCACACTTAGGGCAGACATACTCTGTTAGCATCATAGTCAGCAAAAGTCACACCGTAACCATACAAGTACTGACGTGTGTCCTCCCACACGTTTTCTTTCACAAGACCATTGTGAGCGAAACACTTCTGACAGATGAGTGCATAACGAGAAGATGCGACCGTCACCGACTGCTCGTCCTCATCACCTAGGATCGCATCTGCGAGCTTGTCGTACCAGTGTTTACGAGCTGCTTGGATAGGTTGGGGCATTGCTAAATGGGAAAGGGGGTTAGGATGGCATGCGATTGATGGACAACAGCACACACGTGAGAGTTGCAATGGCGGACCTCGGACTTGACTATTGGGAGAACGTGGCTGCTGAGGCTGTGGAGGCTGTGGCTTGTATGGGGTCTGGGGAACAGGAGGGGAGACACGTCGCCGCCGCAGGGGTGTGGCCCCAGGATCAAACGAGGATGGTCCGTCATACTTTTCAATCAGATTTCGTGTGTTATAGTAATTGGTCTTCTTCTTGATCTCTTCCACTTTATCACGCTGCTTCTTGAGTACTTCCTTGAGCGTCTTTTCTGAATGCCAGGAATGAGTGAGGGCGAGAAGGATAACCGGACGAGGCGGACAGACCTTCCCGGTTGCCCTTCCACGTGTACCATATCTGCATCATCCTCCGTGCAAACAAAATTCTAAGAATGCGCGTAAGCCTAGCATTAGATGAAGAATCACTACCACGCCACATACAAAATCGGTCCCACAACCATCCCCGCGGTCCCGAACTTCGATTCGTGCCACGTCGAGGGCAACCTCCGTGTATACCACAGAGTGGCATAGAAAAACCAGATGAAAAACGTCCCTAGCGTGAACTGGAGCGTCGTGCGTCGCTCGCGCAGGCGGATCTCAGCGAGACGCGTCTGACGGCTCTGCACGTCGGCTGCGAGCTCAGACAGGATTGTCTCATAGTCTTCAGATTTTCCCTGTCGAACGCGTTCATGCTGAGAGTCACAAAACTCGGTGTGAATAGTAGCGGCCGACCTTTCGAAACCACCGGGTGAGGAAGGACATGGCGTGAGCAGATGTGTAAGTGGGGGTCAAGGACAAGACTAATTTAGATACATTGATGAACACAGCCACTGGCGCTGTGCGGTAGTATCGTTCCTACTTCCTCCGAACCGTACATTCGATTGCATCAGTACAAGAAAAAAAGGTCGTCAAGAATATACATATTCATTCAGTCTTTGTGACTAAGCCCGCAAAACGCAAGGTTGAACCTAGTCTATCCGAATTCGAAGCAGGGGATCTGCTGATGGGCCGCTGGTCCATTACTATGGATGGTTACAGGCCTTTGTTTCAATTTTGTCTTCGGGATCCACACACTGGTAAGCTTCCTCTAGAACCGAACTTTCCGAGTCCTAGATTAGAACCAGCTGGCTTTGTGTCCAGGTATAGATTAAGAGTACCAGCAAGTCAATGGATTGCATCAAACGCTCCCGTTCAAGAGGCCACGCCCCCGAGGAAGTGTAACAAGGTTGGTAATGGAGCTTGTCTGACACGAGTTTGAGATCCAGATTTTTGCGGTTCAACCTTAATCGACACTTTACAAGATATCAACCACTGAGCAAAATGCGCATAGTACTGCTTGCGATGAACCCGCGGTGCATTTACATGAATATTCGAAACAGGAGACCAAGAGAGCGCCACTTCCTTTCCTACGGAGAACCGATTGTTATGGATTCTGTGCATGCATAACGAAAGGTACTCTGCCCAACCATGTGACCTATCCAGCTTGCTTACGAAGGAACGTCTGAAGTTAAATGCGAACCCGGGCTGACAGGTATTGCCGTCCCTATAAGCATCACGTAGGTAACGTAGGTCGACATCAAACTGCATCTGCTAGGGGCAAGGGTAAGGCGCGAGTCGCTCAAACTGCCCTGAACATGTCGAAGACCATCTCTCGACGAACTCTACAGAAAGCGTGGACCCCCCGAGGTCTACTGTGGGATGGCTTCTTCTTTTTTATAAGAAAAGAAAAAGAAAAGCTCGCCAACGACTATAAAAAGTTTGTAGATGTTTGTTTTGGAGGTCTCCTGTGAGCTGATGATATTTTATAGGCTCATAGCGATCTCCGCCTCCTCATCAATAATCGTCCAAGTGGAACACCACAGGCTTCTTTAGTTTCGCAAGATAACAAAACGGACATCAACGTTGCGGACAGGGTTATTGATATAATTGACCTACAGCTTGCGAGGCTCATCATATCCGGTAGATTTCTCCGGTAGTATCAGAACTGATGACTGAGTAAGTAGCTCAGGACCAAACGAAAAAGGCCATCTTCTTCCTCCGATCGAGCTCAGTAAGCTTTTTGAAGCCTCCTTTCCCCAGGCACGAACAAACTAAAATCTATGATTGCAATTGACAAGCCACGCCTCCTCAGTACATGTTAGAAAGAGATTCTCAACCGGCGGATGTTTTCTATAGGATCGTGAAAGCATATTCACACATTTACTCAAAAGATCGTGGCGTTGGGTCGTCTCTGCTTCGACGACCTCCAAGATGCCTGATTTTTCACCCCTAACAAGACACGTCGGTGTAATTTCTCATCGATTTCATCCTTCCACTAATCTATCTTCTAGATAATCCCCACCACACTACCATTGAAGGCGAAAACTCTTCCGGCCTTGTGCGTGGCTTGAATGGGATCAAAGCGCGCCGCCATGTAAAAAGGACCATGTCGAGGATGTCTTCCAGGGAACATCGTGTGGTCTGGGCGACCCTTATATTGCTTCTCCCCTGTTTCCCGATCATTGACTTGAGTTCATTGACATGGGACAAGAACAAGCCAGCGGTGTTCGCGTGCGAGGCATTTCAAGATGCATATGACGATTTTTCGTATTGGGTACGCTTGGATACAAACATTGTCGGATAAAAGCCAGGAGAATTACCATCAGTCTTTCGGTTGGTTGTATTCATAGTGCAACCTTGATCCTCATATCTTCATCGCTTAGTTTGAATGCTTAGGCATTGCGCCACTGGAAGAGAACATGTGCGGCGCAGTGTTGTCACCAACAACCTCCATCGATAAGTGATACCCATCTACTTGAAAGGCGAACCTGGATCTGCGTCTGCGGAAAACAAAATGTCATACATCCTTGTCCTTGACAAGCCATGGGAAAGGTAGCTCCAAGAATGCTTTGCACAGCATTACTTGAAGAGCCAAATTTATTGGTGGCCAACGATCTGCCTCGAATTCAGGACCCCCTCCTTACTTCGCCATCTCGCGGGACCTTGCTTGGCAACCATCGTCATCTTCCAATATTTCCGGACCGGGGTCTCAGTGGTCCCTGTCTGTGTATCTATGCCGCCGGCGTCGATATCCACATACTTCTAACCGGCTATCCTGCACTTATGACAATCCTTGAATATCTTGTCAACCTTGGAAGATACCTGGATGCACAGGTAAAGTCAGGCAGCACAGCGACTGTTGGACATATGGAGTGGGAGAGGGTCTGTCTCAGTCCCTAAGAAAGGCTTGTCTTAGGTTGGTTTTGTTATAGTACTACGCGAAACAAGATCAAGTACCGTGAGGAGCCTAGAGTACATAGGGGGATGACTCTAAAGTAGTTGAGTTCGAGATGGATTAGATAATCTGCTTGATAAAGTGCCGCTAGGGTACCACATCGATCGTTCGTCTTTCTTCACTATCCAGAGATGCCACCTTCAGCATCAAAACAAAAAAGGCTCGCGGAAAAAGCCGCAAAACAGGCTGCAAAACAATACAGCGAAACCGCGACGTCTGCCTCGACGCCTACCGGTTCAGTCACAGGTAGCGCGGCCAACACTCCACTCACCAGTGTCTCCGCCGCAAACAGCACCGATGACCTGACTTCTATGACTTCTATGACTTCTATGGCAAAACTTCAAATTGCCACAGAAAGGTACATATCATGTTGTAAATGGCTATGGGTCATCGGCTGACTGTGCTGCAGGAGTGCTGCAGGAGTGCTCGTTTCTGATCCAAAAGGCCGAGATATCAAAATCGACTCTTACACGCTGTCTTTCCACGGACGCTTGCTCATCGAGGGCGCAGAGATTTCTCTCAACTATGGACAGCGCTACGGTCTCCTGGGCGAGAATGGATCCGGAAAGGTTTGATTAACCATCGTTATCGCTTTTAATTATTCACGACGTTGCAGTCGACCTTCCTTCAATCAATGGCAGAGCGCGACATTGAGATCCCTCCACACATCGACATTTACCTCGTAAGGGGAGAAGCGGAACCCTCCGAGGTAAACGCGGTCGACTTCATCATCGCGTCTGCAAAAGAGAAAGTTGCCAAACTTGAAAAACGGATCGAGGACCTATCCATCGCCGATGACGTGGATGAGGCAGCCCTCGATGCCGCTTATGAAGAGCTTGAAGAAATGGATCCGAACACGTTCGAAGTGAAAGCGGGAAGCATTCTCCATGGTCTAGGTTTCAGCCAAACCATGATGCAAAAACCGACCAAAGATATGAGTGGTGGTTGGCGGATGAGGGTAGCCCTCGCCCGAGCCCTATTCGTGAAACCGCATCTACTGTTGCTCGATGAACCGACGAACCATCTCGATTTGGGTGCTGTCGTCTGGTTAGAAGCCTACCTATCCACATATAACCACATCCTCGTCATCACATCCCATTCGCAAGATTTCATGGACTCTGTGTGCACGAATATAATGGACCTGACGATGAAGAAAAAACTCGTGTACTACACAGGTAATTATTCTACGTACGTTCGCACGAAAGGGGAGAACGAGGTAAACCAAATGAAGGCGTATCACAAACAACAAGAAGAAATCGCCCACATCAAAAAGTAGGGTAACGCTTATGAACAGAGGTAACATGCTGAATATTTGAATTAGATTCATTGCGTCAGCCGGCACATACGCTAACCTTGTCAAGCAAGCCAAATCGAAGCAAAAGATTATCGACAAAATGGAAGCTGCAGGTCTGATTGAAAAAGTCGAAACTCCACGACCCTTGCGCTTCCACTTTGAGGATATTCGCAAGCTCCCACCTCCCATCATTGCCTTCAATGACGTCGCTTTCTCGTACTCGGGAAGACGTGAAGACTACCTCTACGAGCATTTGTCATTCGGTATTGAGTAAGTTGCACGTAATCTGCGTGGTGATATACATCCCGTTTACGCTGTCTTAGCATGGATTCTCGCATCGCCATTCTTGGTGCCAATGGCGCAGGAAAGTCTACCCTTCTCAACCTTATCACTGGCGCACTCCAGCCGAGTGAAGGAACAGTCTCCAAGCATGCCGCCTTGAAACTAGCAAAATACTCGCAACACTCCGCCGATCAACTTCCATACGATAAAGCGCCAATTGAATATTTCCAAAGCTACTTTGCTGAGAAATATCCAGAGAAGGACTTGCAGGTGAAATTATTCATCCTCGTGACTCTGTGGATCTCAGGCTGTTTCTCCGATTCAGGCATGGCGGCAGCAGCTCGGCAGATTTGGTCTATCCGGTGCCCATCAAGTTTCTCCTATCAGACAGTTGTCAGACGGTCTGCGTAATCGGTGAGAACACCGCTCTTGGAAAGCAAGTGAACTGAAGCCGATCCATTAAATCAGTGTCGTGTTCGCGCAGCTAGCTATGGAACATCCACACATTCTTCTGTTGGGTACGTGGTGCCGTTATCTCAACTGACAAAAGTTGACGCATATACCCGTTGATTAGACGAACCCACTAACCATTTGGATATGGGTTCTATTGATGCCCTGGCCCTTGCCATCAAAGAGTTCGAAGGTGGCGTTGTGATTGTTTCCCATGATTTCCGTATGTACCTGGTTTTATCACCCGTCTTTTGTTTGGTTAAACGTGTGCATGTCAGGTCTCATTTCGCAAGTTGCGGAAGATCTTTGGGAAGTCAAGGACAAAACTGTCCGCAACCTCACAAAGGAGGATATCACTATCGTTGACTACAAAAAGAATCTCGTCCAACAAAGTATGTCTTCTACCAGATTTTCACTCATGGGTACATAACGTTCGCCTGCAGGTCAAGCTGCACTTGAGAAAGCGAAGCTTATCAGCAAGACCACAGGCAAGGGCAAGACATAATCAACATCGACTCCTCGATCCCCCTTAGCCTTACTAAGCATTCACCGCCCGTCTATTTTACGCTCCACGCCATGACCTTGCCCTAGATCCAATTTTATACACGTTTATCGCGTGCATACGTACACCCTCAGCTTTCATGTAGCCCCAATATCCTTTCCGAATGTCACGACTCATTTGTCCTTGTTGTGGAGCTGTGAAATTGTGAAGCGGTGTTTGTTCTGCTGGGCGGATCTGCTGACAAGATCTCTCACTTTTTGCACAGGCACAGGGGTGGGTTCTCCGATGTTTGATGCGCACGACGATTTAAATGGAGAGACAACGCACTCACCATGAGGCTTGCTTTGAGATGATGAACCTAACTCAGTTTTATCCCAGGCGTCACACTAGCACTTGAATGAACGGTTGCGCGCGCAAAGGGTGGTACTAATGATACATTTTCAGGCTTTTGATCCCTATCATGGAATCTCATCTCGGTGTAATCGATGATCGAGTTGGGAATGCGACAGAGTGCTGGTCGGATGAGTACAACGTTGACGATGGAAATTTTGATGCTGATGATCATATCCCGGAAATTCTAGCCATAGTCAACGTTGAAAATTAGCGATTGAAAATCCAATATTCGTGCCGGCGGGGCTGGAACTCGACTTGACCCGCTGAATGCGGGACGTGGTATGCCGCTCTGTCCGAATGCGCTCACGGGCTAATACGAAATGGAATATTTAGATATGGAATAGTCGTTTTCACTGTGCCAGGGTGCACGCATCCGAGGGGTTTTTGCTCCGGGCCACTGAGGTGCCCATATCAGTCAAGTTCAATGAGACCGTCGCAATTTTTTTTTCTGGTTCTGTTGGCGCACGGCGCGACACCGCATCTCGTGATGCGACTAGGACGGCAAGAAACCGGCCAGCCCGTGCCCGTGCTCGAACCGGAGTTCCTGACACCTGCCGAGCCGCTGGTACCCGAAACAACATGTGTCGTGTCGTGTCATGTCGTGTCCGTCGACATGTTCATGACCGCCACTCATATTCATCACGTCCGGTCCAATGGCCGGCACCAATCGTCGGCACCAATCTTGGTTGCTGCCATTGTCCACTTGAGTCTCAGTCGCGTTGGCGTCCGCTCAGTAACGATCCATCGATCTTGATCCAAGTCCGTTTGTCTCGTGTGGACGGCGACACGCGCCACTGGCCCCGCCAATATCTAACGCCTATTGTCGGTATACACTAGAGAGCAGCGGTGGCAAAACAGATGCTCTTAGCCTTGTATACAACCGTCGGGTCGACGTGACGTCCAGACAGGTAACCAAGGAGAGACGGCGGGCAGATCCTAAAGCTCGAAGCTCAACGTGCACATTTTTCCGTGCAGCCTGCGGAAAACAGGGCGCAAAAAAGGACAAGGAGGAGGAAGGAAGGGGAGCAGCTCGCGCTGCGCGTCTGTGACACCGCACCGCTCGTATGTATACCCAGGCTCAACCCGGGCTAGGATGAACCGGCACGTTGCCACGTCGATGCTCGAGACACGCTGCTTGACGCCGCCACCAAATTACCTTGATTCTTATCTGCACGTCACACGCACCTATAGTTCCGTCGGGTTTCACTCATCACAGCCATCCATTCGAAATCAACACGTTCACAACAGACAAGCGAGCATGCTACTTTTGGGGAAAACATATGGAACACAGGCAAGCGGACGGCGCAATGTGTACCGCGCCGGTGCACGTGTTGCTGGTAAAAACAATTTGGCGCCGGATGCCACCGAGCGAGGAGATGGCGTCTTTAAACCGCCTGGGCCGGTTGGTCATACGACGAGGGAAGCGGCATAGATGGCTGGGGTATGACCTGCTGGTATCCACTCGCAGGTGGCACCTGGCCCTGGGAGCCGTGAAGGGGGTGAGCGCTGTAATTGGGCTGCGGAGGGGCTGGGGCGTCTTTTGTTGGACTGGAAACGTAGCCAGCGTAGCCCGCCCATTGCGAAGGAGCAATTGGTGCAGGATGGTTGTATTGCTGATTCGGGTTTGGTTGGGTCGTGGGGACACCTTGAGGAAGGTAGGCGCCGTACTGCTGGGGGATGGGACCCTGAGGAAGACCTTCCTGCGGATGTACATTGTACGACGGGACAGGGTTTACTGAGGTGGGGACCTGCTGAGGGTATGCGTTGTATGGTTGAAGGGGAGGGATACCAGAAGGATATGCGCCGTAAGTCTGGCCTTGTGTGGCGAACTGAGGTTGGACGATTTGCGCAGGATTGACGGCACCGGGTACGACACCAGCTGCTTCCTTGACAGAAGCGGCCCATATGCTTCTGCCGCGGATTGCACTGATGATGGCACACATAAAGATGACATCGTAGTATATAAACGCTGAGATAGCGTGAGCTCACCATTTTGACAGGTGACAAGGAACATACCGAAGAAGAAGTTGACGAATGCAACCACCTCTACTACCGTGAACTCGTAGCAAATTTGATTGGCTTGAGGATCTGGCAACGGATGAGTCCATTCTTCGTGTTATGAACTCAGTGGCTTACAATCGTCATGAGTGCACCCACCAGGGAAACTATATGCTTTTCCGGCTGAAGTGTCTCCGGCGGTGCCTACCCACACGAGCCACAGAACAACTGTCGTGTCATTCGCTATGTCAGATAGGTTCGGATCGGAGGGAGCCATTACGCACAGAACCAGATGATTTCGAATAGAATCATGGAAGTGAAGACCCGCTGGCGACGGCTACCCAAAATCAAGCTAATGGCGCCGTCAAGTCAAAGAAAATGAATATGAGGCGACTCACTTACAACAGCGGGAGAGAGATGATCGTCAGACATGACGCAGCAAGCCCAAGCGGAGCGAATGACAAGTAAACGTCCGTGTACCCAGCGACTAGGTACTCGATATGGGCACAAATGCCCAACACGACGAACGACAAGAGTGTAACGAGTGCTAGAAAATTGGTTCAACATAAACGTCTTTTCATCCACTGTGAACTTCATGGACTCACTGAAGACAATTATTCTGAATAAAGGAATGAACGGCATGTTTTGCAATGAAAGTCAATGGGGGGAAAGAGATGACGGCCGTCAGCTACACCAAGTAAGCGAATGCTGACTTGATTGTGCTGAGAGCGGATGGAGCCCATCATGCAACACACATTGTTGTCGTAAAGTGGCACCGCTCACCCAACAGTACACCGACAAGATTGACATGAATATTACAACAAGCTTTTGATACGAAACGCATGAACGCCAAACCATCACCGATCGTTGTTCGAATAGCACCCAGGTATCACTTACCTCAGAACTAGCCACAACCCTTCTGTATTAGAATGAACTGTGATTGGATCGTTGGCCAAAACGGAAAGTCAGGGTCGTTTGAGCGTCAAAATTTAGTGCTGCAGCACTGTTGCACAGGTATCCGGCACCATGGTAAGGCCTCCCGAATCTCATATAACTATCTTTGTTGCACAGGGCACGTTCCAACGTGAACAATTAGCGACGCTGTAAGCGGGAGGCCCTGATTGGATGACGGCTGATGAAAAAGGGCATTTGGCCACCGAGTCTGCGCTATTCAGGCTAAAGTCTTATGAGAAGGAAAAAATTTATGCGTCTATCGCGATGCTTTGCGCATGCTTGGAAAACTCAATATTCGTGAAGCAAGAAAAAGGTTTGTGGATGTCAACTGCGATTCCCTGCGATTGTCAAGGATATTATCGAAGAAAGCTTCCGAACTGAGCGTCTGTGCAAACACATTGTCGGATTGTGCCGGGAGTGAAGAATTCCAAGAACCTCATCAAATTCTTGAACCAACGCTTGCACCCTCACTTTCAATGAACTCCGGTCGCAAGAATCCTCCCTCCGTGTCTCTCGCACGACGTTGCATCCTGTCCGCCTCAAAGGTATAAATAAACTTTTCGCAGGCAGGAAGAAGCTCACTGTGCGATGATCGGTTGTTTCATTGCGACGGTGAGATCCATTTGGCCATACCGCCCGTACAACCTGACAAACCATCAACGTCGACGCTCAAATCGCCAACTTGAACACTCCTCTCGTCGGAAATGGCCCGTCCAACACGCCTGTTCTAAAGATCCACTGAAACTGTTCGCCTCTGCGAGGCAATCGCCACCGTCTTCATTTGCAGACGCTTGAAACACGCGTGCGTGCTTCTTTTCTTGTTGTTTTCACCTTTTTATCCTCGTACCAAGCCAGTCGTGAATCAGGGACCGTGTGCTTCCTCCACTGTGCGAAGCAGGCCACGTTGACTCAGGGTAGCACACCGCACGTGGCGGAGCGCGTTCGTGGGCATACACGCTGGGCACACACGGCCGCCTCGAAGAATCAGAAAATTTCATCACTCCGAGAAAATCGCACCTGGGCGGGCCAGAACGGACCTAATTAGGGGGGGCTTTTGGGGCCTTTGCTCTCGCGACGCCTTTTGCCGCAATTACCCCATCGTCATCCTCCATATCAGACACGTGATGGACAACCAATGGAACATCAGGACATCCATACCTTGTAATAACCATCACGGCGCGCTCCCCCTGGAAAAAAATGATTGGACCGTTTATTGGTATATAAGCCGGTGCGCGTGCCAAGGGAGCCGACGGCAAGTGGCAGCCGCTGTGCCAACGTCGCTGAGCGCGTCGGCAGCCGGACCCGAACACCACAAACGCACAGTGCGCCGCCAGTGGCGGTTTCAGCCTCGACTGACAGAGTGGCAAGAACCGCCGAGGACGCTTGATTCAATGGCCGCCCCCCCTCCTTGGATTCGAATTTCATTTTTCCATATCGATTTCGCACACTCTGGCGTGTCCTCACGCTCACGGTCATACGGACGGTTGTATTCGGTCCTTTCCGTTGGTCGTTGGGGCGCGAGGTATCTCGGCGCGCATTTGCATCGCCCCGCGCTACGATCGATAACCCACATTCGCATCTAAACATGTATGCAGTCTGTGGGAGCGCATACGGAAGCCGTTTCACTTTTGAGCCCATGGACGTCAACGTACACGCCAAACAGATGATACAATGCAGATACATCATACACGATATGATATATGAGATATCGGTATCGATATAGGACAGGTCACCCACGGCACTTTTTCGCCAACGACGCACTAGTACAAAGTGGTACTTGAAGCACAAGCATTCGGCAACGTTGTTTGGCCCGCATTCCGTTCTTCTGTTGGTTCCTAAAACACAGCCTTGTCTTGGACACATGGTGGGGCTCAAAGTGGCATCGTCCGATGTGTACCAGCCTCTCCACTTGCTCCCCCTCTGACTCCCCTGCTCAATGTCCGAATGCTCCAACGTTCCTCCTCCCCCATGCCCCGGGTCGTTCAAATACCACTTACTTACAAGGTCCGATTGAATTAGATTCGCGGAACCGATTCCAGTTCCGATTCGGGACGTCAGGGGACGACGTGTGTCACTTGCCTTCTCAAACTAGAAGGCATCAGCATACAACGTTGAGGCTCCGACCCATGAACCATATCCATATGCCGTGTCCGTGCCGTGGCGTGCCGTAGTCATGTATGTGAGCAAGACTGACAGAACTCTCACCATTCCTTTTTTTGGCTCTGTTTTGGCAGCCCAACCTTGTCCTTGCGGTGCTTACGAGGCACGCGGCGCCGTAAGCTCACGCAAGTGGTGACTATTTTTCTGATGGACGACATCGATGATGTATTGAGCCTTATGGCATGATTCCATTCAGGTCCGCTCCCACACATTGCAGTCGCGACCGAGAGTACCGAACTCAAGGACATACCTTCGGAAAGCACTCCCGAACGTTGGCAAATGAAATCCAAATCGAAATAAATAGAAAAGAGAAACGGAATGAAGGTGCGAAAGACAGAGCGGCCATGCCTAAAACACGCGCTGGCAAATTCACATTGATCATGTACATTTTTTCCGTGTCACGGCATGGCGGGATCCAAAATGAATGGAAAGAGCCAGAAAGAAGAGCCCCATGTTCTCTGGCGTTAGAGAAAGTAGTCTGCGGGCGGACGTTTTGCTGGGATCGACCGGACGTCCTACGTGGAATCCGTCAGAAGCGGGAAACCGAAAGCAAACGCAAAACGAAACGATAGGAAGCCCTCGGCGACAATCCGATTAGGCGATGGGCGGTCCAACAACCCCGCATATCGCCTTTGGGGTACAATGGACGTTTACATAATACATGCACATCAAACACACGTCTCCAATGGACTTACCGAAGGGGCATGGGAGAAAACCTTGTATTCTTGGGCGAGATGGTCATCGAGTTCGAGAATCGAAGCAACGTTGCCACATCTAGACATGTGATACCAATCACGGGTGATTCATGGACGGTTCATGGACCGGAAATTGAAGATGGAACATTGGATGGGGATCGCCGCATGTCCAGAGGAAAGGAGGGGGGGACGCACCGATAACAATAATTGGGTGCGCTCCACACGGTCACGATCGTGCCGTCAAACATGAGCTTGTAGCCCTCCATCGCGAGCTGATGCGCGCGCGCGATGAGGTCGATCGCGTTGTTGTGCGCAAACGCCTTGGTGATGTCCGCTCCAAAGAGAAAGCCGGCCCCCCGCGGAGATAGACCCCATCCGGTGATGTCTGCACGTACGGCCCAGCGGTGCGCACGCAGGACGGTCAGAGTGACGGCAGCACGGTGCGGCAAGGGAAGCTTACCGTCTGGATCTGACCAGAGCAGATCACACATGGGTCCATCGTGCGGCACCTCTTGCTTGCGATCAATAGCTCGGATCTAAAAGTGGGACACAAGGTTGTGATTGAGCTTGCGCGTGACGGACCTCCATCAGACCAAGCGCGGCACACCTGATCGATCTCGCGCAAGTTTGGACTCAGTCCGCCATGGACGCAAAACACCCGACCGTCGACGATCGCGCCGAGTGCGAGATAGTCAAAGACCTCACAGCACCACCGCCACACGTGTGTGCTCCCGTACTTGCGCTGGCACTCGTCGTAGAAGCCGTATACCTGGGTGATCTGGCGCGATTCGTGGTTGCCACGAATGAGGGTGATGCGTTCTGGGTACCGGACTTTGAGCGCGAGGAGGAGGAGGAACGTCTCGACGCTGTAGAAGCCGCGGTCGACAAAGTCGCCTGGGCAAGCGGGGTGAGGGCTGCGAGCGTTGCACGGGCCGTGACGACAGGGACGCACCCATGAACAAATAGTGGGTGCCGGGACAAAAGCCGCCGACTTTGAACAGCTCCAAGAGGTCATAGAACTGACCGTGAATGTCACCGCAGATCTATTTTACCCAAAACCCGTTGGAGAAACGTGGGTGGAACGAAAGAAGGAGGAGGACGGATTGAGCGAGCATCACATCTACGGTATCTTGGGAGGACGCACAGTGACGGGGGAGTCGACCGGCTGGACATTGGCTTCCTCTATAAGGATCTCACGAGCCTTGAAGCAGAGTCTCTTGACCTCTTCCTCGGATATGGGTTCACAGCGTGTGAGCTGGTCTATTTGCCTGGATGGGTCCGTTTGAATTGTGATCGGAGCACAGGTAATCAATTATGATGAATAGTAATGAGAAGGTGCGGTGCGTCAGAGGCGTGTAACACACCTGTCGAGGTCGCTGGGCATTGATATGATAGGACGCTGACCTGGAGTAATAGCGTGGTAGTGTGGCACTGCACTGCCTTGCTTGGCTGTGATGATCGACAAGAGTTTGCTGCGACGCACAGGGTTCCACTTCACAGCAGTTTTCGAGATTCACGATCCTGTTTTCACAGCATTCAGTTCTACTACTGTACATCAGGCACATGCCAAGGGTCGCATTCTTTTAGTAGGATGGGAGGCGGCGATGTGTATAGACAATAATGTACAGTATCATGCAGTTGATGTAAAAAAACTATATGGTATATGCTTCTGGTGATAGTGATGTAGCGGGAATCGACAGGGGACGACCCAGTCGTGCACAGAATGGTACAGGAAACAGATCCAGGGAACGAAAACGAAGCAGAGAACAAATACGGACAAGGAGAGGACAGACGGGTCCGGCGCACAGCACGCAGTTTAGGATCTTCCTCGTAAGAGCACATCGTGTTTCCACGTTTGGGTCAGGGAGAGGTGTGGCGTATGATATGGATAGTATGAGCTCGGGAGTGGCGTCGTTGGGATGTTGGACACGGGGGAGGGCTGTACGTGGGAGACACGGATGTCGCCACGGATCACTCGCTCGTCTTGGATCGGTGCCAAAATAGGAGGGGGAGACTCGTATCTCGGGAGACCTTGCTGTGGCATGATGGAGTGGTTGTAGCTGCCGTGGAGGATGTGGCTCTGTGGCGAAACATATCCATTGGTCATCCCCGAATGATCGTGTACAGAGTCGATGGCGTGGTACGCATCGTGCCTGTCGTCATGGTAGGCAGAATAGTTGGGCGTAGGTGGGCCAGACGCCTGGGAATGGGGGGATACGGAGTGGACAGAGTCGGGGGACGGAGAGTTGACTGCGTGATAGTGATTTGGATAGGACTGTGGGTGTGAGATGTGCGAGATAGATAGACGAGACGAGACGGAGGAGAGCTGAGCGGAAGCGGGGGGCGAGTGATCATGGATGCTGTCCATGGATGCGTGGTGGAAGGCAGAGGACGAGAGTCGCGGGAGAGGGGATTTTTCGGTGTAAGAATAATCATAGGAATGATCGACCGCGCTTGTTGGAGGGGCGTGCGAGGAGGGAGAGACATACCCATAGCTGGAGTGGTGAGAAGACTCGGTGTAGGTCGGTGGACTGTCGCTGAAGTGGGACGGGAGCGGGGAGGGCTGCGAGGGGATATGTCCGTTTGAGAGCGCCTGGGAATGGGCCGGGATCAATGGGTAGCCATTTTCGAGGGGGGTGGAGGAGCGACTGGAGCTGCTCCCGTTGTGCAAGGGATCATTGTAGACGGGGACGGCAGGGAGGGGGTATGCTTGCACGAGGGGCGGGGGGGAGTCGGGTGGAGGGGGCAGGGTGGCGTGTTCGAGGGGCGGGGGAGAGGAGGGGGAGGTGGAGAGACGTTCGGGGGAGGAGACGGCCGAGGAGCGGCTGTTTTTTGGGGCTGCGCCGACTGCGCGTGCTATGGCAGCGCGAGTGGCCGAGCTGGAGCTCCTGCGCGAGCCGGGGGAGAGGTGGATGCGATAGCTAAATGAAGGGGTGAGTTCAGGGTCGGAGATGAGGACGAGCCGAGGACTGACTGCTGCTGGAGGTTATCTTGCCTGGAGCAGCGGGTTTCGCAGCCTGGAAAGGGGCACTTGTGGTTTCGCTCGCCGGTGTGGACGCGGAGGTGGCGGGCGAGGTGGCCGCTGGTGGTGAAGCCGCGGTCGCAGGTGGGGCATACGTGCTTTTTCTTTGGGATGGACTGTGGTTGGGGAAGAGAGGGGGATATTGGAGGGGACGAGTCCTGGTAGTAGTCGAGCTCATGTTTTGGGTGACGAGGCATTGGCAGGGCTGCAGAGACGACGGGATCGAGCCAAGGCAGCACCGGAGCGGTTTATGAGGAAGCTGTCAAGGCGGTACGGAAAAAAATACGTAAAGGAAAGAAAATTCATGAAATAACCAACAAAATCAGTAAATATTTGAAATATGACAGATCGGACCCTTAAAAATCTCTGCCATCTTTGCTTTTCCGAAATTTGACTTTCCCGTTATCTCGATCGCATCGGCACATCCCGCTTTTTCGGCGCGGAACCTTTTCTTGCACGTGACCATTTTCAAATACCAGTCCCAACCGCGCCTTGCGTTGGGTGGTTGGCTGGTGAGCAATCAGGCACGCACCTCCTACCCTTTTTCGGTCCCGTAAAAGTCATCTCACCATGGAAACCATTCAGTCCATGTCCTCCCCGACAAGGTAAATGTCCCTCTGCTGCGTGACATAAACCCCTCGCCTACCTGCGCCCTCAACGTTGTCGACACCCACACGGCGTTCTCAAACATTTCTCCCACACGCAGACCTCTGCCATGTCGCAGGCACGTTCACACTCCACCTTCATGCCCTCGATCAAACCGTGCTGCATAGTGAACCTTAAAAAAAGACACCCCCGCTCTGGTCACAGAATCCCCGTCACGTGCGTCAAACGACGGTGGGCCTCGCCCGGCAGAACACACTCCTTGTTGCACACAGCGCCCCGGCGTGTTCTCCATAGCACAGGGAGCCCACAGATCCACCCCCTACCAGATGTGAACAACCCTGAAGGAGTTAAGCTACGTCGCTTGTACCTTGTTGCCTTTGCAGTAACGCGTTGCCCCCCGAACCGCCAGCGGCACATCCTCACTCCCCCTTCGGCCTCTGAACGTGCTTGATAGGAACGAGCTAATACGACATCCACCCGTGTAGCATAGCCATTCACTCACCGTCATAGTCTTGTCCCGCGTGGCTACAGGGCAACAGGCTATGTGCGACGTCGACCAAAAGGTGCGTATTAATTCCCCGTTGGGATCGCTCTCCCGACCGTGCTCATCCGGGGTTTGTCTCCTCCACGGGACCGCCCCATGACCCTGAGCGTCCCTTGCATTCCAACGCGAACAAGCAGCCGACGCTCGCGACGGGGGCCGCCCCTCGCTTGTAAATGCTGCGAGGGAGCCCATGGCGACATTCATTGAAAGCAAAAAGACGTCAACGAGTGATCGCGAAATCTCACCCGGTCTCATCCTCATATTCACTGGCGTCCAGAAAAAAAAAAAAAAAAAAAACGCTCCAAGAAACCCCGCCGGTCTGGACCGGAAGTACTACATGCGTGGCTGTATCGGCGGCTCGAGTCCGTACCCCGCTCAAGCGACGTGCGATCTTCTGCTCGTCGTTCGAGCCTCACATCACAGTGGGCGGGGCCAGAGGACCGCGCCAAGTCAAACACGTCCGTCATGATTGCGGACGTGCATGCCCACTAACGGCACTCGCTATTCCATGCTCCCGAAAGCGCTGACACTGGCCACCGTCTAAAATTCGCCATCAACATCAGATCAGTGTTGTCACGTCTGATGGTCCTCGTACCCCAAGACGTTCTCACCCGCGCCCGCTCGTCGTGACTTTTGTCATCGTCCCGCATATTTACTTATCAGTGAAGGCAAGGCGACAGCCATGACAGGCTGTGTTACCCTTTACGAGACCCAAAAAAATTCCTGCGCTCTACGCCCAGAAAAAAAAAAAAAAACAATATCAAAATATCAAAATAATAATATTTGCGTACTCATAAGGTTTGAGTGCTCTTTTTGTTTTACTCTTTCATTTTTGGCAGCGTCCAGGTGTCGGCGGGACGGGGCGGGGGCGTGTTTCGTGTTTATTTACCCCCATTTTGATGCCGTGCGGGATATATTTTCCGAGCTCAAACCTTGGTTGACGTGCCCTCGTTCTGGGACAGCGTCCGAGCTCAACTGTTTCGAGTCCCGCTCTCCAGATTCGAAACGGGCGCGTCGTTTGGAGTGGACAGATTCAGTACGAGCTTATCTGACGCAGGAGATGCGTCACTTGGGGTCGGATTGATTGGAGTGTAGAATGTAACTTTGTCAGGGAAAGAATAGGCACCCGTCAGACGTTGCCCAGGGCTGTGTTCATTCGCAGTGGTCCACCACCGTAATCCCAACGGAATCCATCACTAAATGGCAGATCTCTGGGAGCCGACCGGAATCACGACATAGTATGCTGGGAACCATGTTGGCATGGAGTGCACCGAACTAGACAAACATGGCATAGTCTCGCATGGAAGCGGGTCATGAAACATACTTGACATTGAGGTACATGGGAATCGGTGGACACGGCGGAGGGTGTAAAATGAAGCAAGAGCCGGACATCGTGGTACCACATCAGCTCCCAATCGACTCTAACCACTTCAAAGCCGTTGGTCCAAGCGTGCGAGGCTTCGTGATTTGCATTATGTTACCGGATGTTGGCCCCCGATCCAAAATACCGTTCCGCTGATCCGACCGTTGTTTAGAAGATACGGATGGGCTTGCCCATCGTACTCTTGATGTGCAGCGACTTGACGTTTTGCCAGTTCTTTTTCAACAAAGAGACCAAAAAGTTGATGCCTGGGAATCTGCGTCAGGATCGGCATCGCTGTCATTCAATAGGGCGTACTCAGCATGACGTTCGCCAGCACTTGGTCATCTGTCATTTGGACATGCCCTACGGCAACACCCAAACAGAGTACCTTTTTCAGCTGGAATTTGATTGTCGACCGGACCTCGACGAGTTTGTTT